>JAQZBX010000768.1:0-25712 GCA_029593785.1 Cabassous unicinctus
CCTGGTTAAAGAATACATTCCATGCTGCTCTGCACAGGTTGGATTTTTAATGAACTGACGATGACATTTTCCCTGGACACCTTGTTAAAACCTCCTCCTCCATGCATATGCTGTTAGCATTAGAGCATTCTCATGAGACCTATTACCATTTTAAGAGTAAAACGTGCAACAGGATCCACTTATTTGACCAGTATAGGAACAAGAATCTCTGTAACACAATTATCTTTTCTCACTCTTAAGCAAATTCAAGAGCAATGATTTAAAAATTCATGACTGAATTTCCAAATAGTTTAGCTTCAAGCAAACGAAACTGAAAAATAACTGTACTGTGTACATCTTGTGTTAATTCTGCTTCTTGACACTTAGTTAAATAGGGAAAATTATTTATTGACAAAAATTATGTTAATTATTAGGGGGAGAAGAATAATACCTATATATTACTTATACTCCAAGGGCTTATTTAACTTTGAATTGGCCCCCAAAATTGTGATCATCTGAATTTAATTGTGGTGTTTTTAATGAAATTTATAATTAGAGAAAAATCTGTAAGTTTAACAAAAGACTTATAGGAAAATAAATTATATAAAATTCTGTATATATGCATGCACTAACATATAAAATATACATACACACAAACACACACATGTGTGTGTATATATATGTATGTATATATACATATATAAAATTGGGGGTTATGGTTTGATGCAGGATATGTCTAAATCCAAGTTAATTTTGGCTTCTAATAGGGAGCTTTCTCCAAGGCAACCACCAGCAGTAGAAACAGACTTCTATATTTCAGAGCAAGATCTATTTCTACTGCGGAAACTTTGAAAGACTCTAGTTCATAAAATATTATTTAATTTATTAGAAAAAAATATTTTTTAGGAAGTTTAAATGGTCACATTTTGAAAAATGCTTTGACAGCACAGTTACCTGCTAGACTTCCGGCGAGAGATTGTTCTTCACTGGGCAGTCACAGGAAGCATAGGTGAAGAAATGCTCATATGATATGGATGAATAAAATACCTGAAAACATAGTAGATAGAATTTCACTAAACTTCTTTGTAAGCATCTGTGGCTTTCTAACGGGCTTTGTTTTCCAGAAAACACAAATTAAGGATCATTTCGTACACAGAGCCTTTCACTGACATCTTCTGCTTTTAGCTATTAAAGTCACTATGTATTGTACAATTTCAAAGCTATAAATGACCTGATTTTAAAATATGTGTATCTGTGTATCACAGTTATGGAAGGATGCAAGAAAAAAGAAACAACATGTATTCTTAATATTCCAAATCCTATTTAACATTCCAAATGTCAGTAATAAATTAGTCTTCCTTTCCTTATAATATTTCTCTACTTACATAAACTGCTATTTTTTTCATGAATAAATATTTATATCCTTTAATACAATACCTAAATTATTCTGTTCCTTTGTTATTTTAGACAAAAAATTCTAAGTGCACAGTGATTTACATAAAGAAAATTCTGCAAAGCCCTTTGTTTCTAAAACTCTTTGTACTTAACCCCTGACATAGAAATATTTCATTTAGCATGCTGCCTGCAGCATGGCTAATAACTCAGTAGGAGTCCTAGAGAGGAGATGAAAAGCTCCCAGCAGTGTTGCAAGCTAGTGCAATAACATCTAGAGATGGGTGCATGGAACTGCTTCCTGATTCTGCTGGTGTTTAACCCACATAAGAGATTTCCCTCGTCATGTAACCTTAGTCTACAAAACTTCCAAATACTGCAACATTGGCACAATTGTAAAATGTAACTAAAGGGTTTATGGCAAACTTTCCAAGCAATAGTAAGTTGTACAGGTTGTTTTTGTTCCATTTTGAATTCAGAGCTTATCTCCTATTTTTTTCTAAATGAACTTCCCTAATATTTTGGAGGGCACATTTTAAAGGCAGAATGGGACATTTAAGCCTTTCAATCATCTCTAATGCTTTCAGATAGCTAATAAGGTTTCAAACTCATTTTCAACATTTCTTAGATGCCTAATCCATCAATTACATTTTAGTGTTTTTTATGCATTTGTTACTTTTCACAGAAAAAAATCAAATTCAAAAGATAAAATTAATGTTCAAAACATGTTCCACACCCTATCATTAATAGGGATAAAACATTGTTAAGTTAACAACAATACAGAGAGGAATACATATACACTTAGTGGTATATTCATACAATAGAATATTACACAGCTTTTGAAAAATACAGGAATTTTTCATGTCAGGAAAAAAAGGTTCGCAATGCAATAAATAGTGAAAACAGCAAACTCAACGCAAATGTAACATTAATTTAATTACAAAAGGGAAAATCATAATTTCACAATGGAGAAGCCTGACAGACATCACCTTAACCAAGTGTCCCACCATAACGGGACAAATAGAAATGTATGCCATGTTATTGGCTGCCACAAGGAGCACAGAGGGCCTTTTCTGATGTGCCTACCAAGCACAAGTAACCTGGATCTAGTCATGACAAAGCGTCAGGCAAGCCCAAAGTGACGGACACGCAATTCCCTAACCAGCCTGAAATCTTCAAAGGCACCAGATTGAAGGTGACCAGAGAACTGACAAATATAACACAAGATTCTGGACTTGCAGCCTTTTGCTATAAAGGACATTATAGGGAAAACTGGCAAAATGATATCCAAGGACTAAATCTGAGGTAATTATCTATCCTGGTTGTGACGGGAGAATTGTGGTTATGTAGGAGAAGTTCCTTTTTCACAGAAAATAACATTAGTTTGGGGAGATCATAGGGCATCATGTTACAATTTACCGTGAAATGATTTGGGGGGGAAATAAGTTCTTTCTATTCTTCTTACAATATTTCTCTCCTTTGAGGTTATTAAAATAAAAAAATACATAAAAGAAAGTAATGATCATATGTAGCCTGGCAACCTGATGACTGAGAAACAAAATATGGCCAAGTTCCCATCCTTTTGTCAGAAGTTTGATCATCTATGAGGTACACCTTGCCTGCAAAGTTCAAGGCCTGCCCAAGGATTGCTTATCTGTTCCACAAATCCACCCCAGTGATCACCCTTCAGTCATGGAGCAGGCCTTCCTCCCCACGGCCCCTTTTAAAGCCTATCACCTTTTCTGCCCACCTGACAGTAAATAAGGCATCCATTCTTTGGGGACAATCCCTATTTTCATTCAAAACTGTTTTATCCCCTATTACAAAAGAGAGGTAACAATTTACATTTTCTTCTCTAAAATTTTCTACGTTCCTCAAGTTTTCATCAATGTGCATACAGTATATTTATAATCATAAAAGGTTATTTAAAATAAACTGACTACCATTACATTTGAAACAGTGTTCAACAAATAGTGGCTAATAGCTTTGTAAATTTCCCTACAGCACCAATCACATTTTAAAATGAGAAACTGCTTTCATGCACTGTAATTACTAGCACATTTTGTCCAGATACCTTTGTTGAACCACTTGTGCTTTATTTATATCTCATAAATCTTGTCACAAAGAGTATCCTCTCAGCAGAAAGCCTGCGGCATTTGAGAAATTTCCATTGATTTCTAAAAATATGCTGTGTTGACTTGGAATTATGTACCCCAGAAAAACGTGTTCTTAATCTTAATCCATTCCTGTAGTTGGGAACCCATTGTAAATAGGACTTTTTGATGAGGTTACTTCAGTTAAGGTGTGGCCCAACTGAGTCAGGACGGGTCTTAATCCTGGTACTGAAGTCCACAGAGAGAGAAGCCACAGGCAGCAGCAGGAGAAGTCAACAGAACCCGGAGCGGAAAGGAAGCCGCTGCTACACGCATTGCCACATGAGAGAAGGCCAAGGAACACCAAAGATTGTCAGCCACCCAGAAGATACCGACCCTGAAATGAAGCAAGCTTTCTTCTAGCCTCTGAAACTGTGAGCCAATAATTCCTGTTACTAAGCCAACCCATTGTATGGTATTTGTTTTAGTAGCCAGGAAACTAAAATTTATGCTTTATCTGGCATTTTATTGCCTTGTACTACTGTGTGAATTAGATTTGTGTGGAGCCCTTGTCTATATTTTATGTTTATTTCTCTCAGTGGAGCCATCTCCACTCTACTGTGTTGACTCATATAGCTACAGGACGCCAGGCTGTGATGCAATAACTCAGAGATGGACCAGGACCCATCATGGTCAGCTGCCCAGACATGACGAAGATGGGCCAAGAATGGAACAAAGAAATGAGTGTCTGTAGAGAAGTTTTACCAAGTCCTATGTACACCCTAGGCCAATTGAGCAGTGTGTGACATGCCCTGCTCTGGAAGATACTGTCCACACTTGAGCTACTCTGGAAAGGGACACTGTCAGAATTTACTCCTGTCAATCCAGAACCTGCAGTCATTCTTTGACCACCAATCTCACTCGGGCAAGTATGGGTCCAATGTAAGATTCCTGGAGCAGTTATGCTGCAGCAGTGCCTTATAATGTCACATTTAGTTAAAGTGGCATCTTTTAAATCTTCCCTATTTTAATAATGTAGTAGCACCCCGGTGTATTTGATGTTTGGCTCCCAACCTTAACAGATGTTAGGTATCTTATAAATTATATTTTCTTCTTTTTACCCACAATGGAGCCTCATTGTTTCCTGTGATGAGTAACAGTTGGCCGCCTTTGGTCTACTAAGCACTGTATCATAACTAGTGGACATGATATAACATATACCTTAAGAGAGGCAGTGTAGGGTGATCACACAATGAGCAGGATGGGTCCTGTATGAATGTGCAAATAGCATAACTCTAAGGCATCCCGGCTTAAACAATGAGGACATATACTAGACCACGTAACTGGAAGTGAGGAAGTATGAGAGGCATCTTGGTTGTCTTTCCCCCACGACTCTGCCCCCCTTTCTCTGGTGCTGTCTTCCTTTGTGTGTTGGTTTCAACGTTGGGTTGGATTGGGACTCACTCAAAAGGAACAATTTCTAAAGGAAGCAGAAAAAATATTGCTGGCAAGTGATATGAGATTAACATTCATGATTAATGGTTTTTAGCAAAAATTCAAGAACTATACCTTACAATTATGTGTAATACACTCTTTTGTTTTCTGTTCTACCTCATTTAAAAATATTCTGGTCACAGTTGACTACAATTACTTCATGACTGATCAATGGATCACTGTCTGCAGGTTGAACTACAATGGTTGAGGGGCATCAAGATTCACCTCTGGAGTAAAGCACAGTCACTTAATCTACATGGCCTTGGACAGAGGTAGGCATATTTCAGAAAGGAGGGCATCATGCTGTTCACCACCGGCTCCTGACCCAAACCTGTGGGGTTGTGATGGGTGGTGGGAGGTATCTGAAGCAGGGTAACATGAAATGAAGTTAAAAGACATTCACAGTGGGGAGTGGATGTGGCTCAAGCAGTTGAGCACCTGCCTCCCACATGGGAGGTCCTAGGTTCAGTCCCCAGTGCCTCCTAAAGAAAAAAAACAGACAAGAGCAGACAACCAGCAAAAAACAATGAGCAGACAATGAGCAAACAACAAGCAGACAACAACCAAAAAAACCCAAACAAGCAGGGAGCAGATGTGGTTCAAGCAGTCAAATGCTCACCTTCTACATGGGAGGTCCTGGGTTCAGGTCCCCATACCTCCTAAAGAACAAGAGAAGAGAACCAGCAAAAAACAATGAACAGACAAGGAGCAAAAATAAAATAAAATAAAAAACGAGCAGACAACCAGCAAACAGATGAGGGAGCCATGGGGAGGGGGGAGAAGAAAAAAAAAAAAAAATATATATATATATATATAAAATCTGTTTCAAATGAAAAAAATAGTAAAATATATTTTAAAAAAAAGAAAGAAAAGAAAAGAAAAGAAAAAAGGTGTTCATAGTAAGACCAGAATGTAAAATCTGACATCCAAAGTGTGAGGACAGGCCCTGAAAGGAAGTTTAGGAGTTGGGACTTTATCCTGAAGCAAAAGGAAATACTGAAAATTTTAAAGCTGGGTGATAAAAATAAGAAGGAAGATAAGTCTGGCTGTGTGGCAAAATGGGCCATCTCCCTGAGTTCTTGGTTAGATAAAGAGGGCATGGGTGTGTGGACAGAGAGAATAGAAGGAATAAGGAAAGATTCCCAGCGTCTGTACAGTAGAACTGGGAGGTTAGCCCCACCCATTGAGTTAGGGAACACAATACCACCTGATTTGAAGAGGAAAAAGAGTGAGTTAAAACCTGAAAATACTGCCTTTCTTAGTCTTTGGGATTTGGGGAGATAAATCAGGGGGTCTAGGCAGGAATTTGGTCTGGAAATTGGAAGCATGTAGAAGGATGCGGGATTAACCTGGGGGAAATGCAGAGTGAGAAGAATCCACGGTAGGCCCCCGAGGCACGCCAGCTTTCAAGGGTGGGCGGAAAGATGCGCCCACCAAGACCGGAAGGAGAAGCCTGGCGGGCAGAGGGAAAGCGGCACCGAAAGCGCAGAGAAAAGACCGTAGAAAAACTAGGGAATGCTATAAGGCGGTCAAATGATATAAGAACCAAATTGCCTCTTAGCTTCAGAATAAATAAAAGAGAGGGAAAGTGCTTGCTATCCCTCTTGGTAGAGGCCCACTGAAGCCCACGTGACCGCCAAGTGCGGAGAGGACGCGTTGGCGAGTGCGCATGCGCACCATTTCTACCTCGTCGGCTCTGGAAAGGAGGTGCGAGAGAGGACAGAGTTGGGGTGCACGTGTGAGGGAGGACTTTGCTTTTATGTTGGAAGAGACAGAAAGAACTTGAGTGAAAATAACAGCACGCCATGACCCCTAAGTAGCCCGGTACACTCTAGCCAAGAGGCACTAAACATGCCCTTAAGAACTTTCCATTGAGACAAATCAAAATGATTTAGTGTTTGGGTTCTTACTGCTCTTCACCTTCTGCCCAGTCAATGTAGCCGGCTGTGTTTTTTCAAAAAAAAAACCCCTTCTTCCCAGCCCTGATTTTCCGCTCAGAACAGGTAGGAGCCGAGGAGCATTTTTCTGTTTCCGCAGCAGCTGTGCGGGGCCACTCCTGCAGGCAGAGGAGAGAGGTAACCTCCGTGAACGGCAAAGCAGCCCCGAGGCCCGCAGAGCCCTGCTGGCAATGCAGTGCCCAACAAAACGCAGGTGGTTTGATCTCCCAGTCAGTCCTTCCTCAGAAAAACTGCGCTTTAAATAACTACAAGGAAACCTTGCCCTTGCATGGAAAGGTAGCTCTGCAAGAAGCCACTGCCTTCTCTGTTCCTTTGAGGCATTTGCATCTGTTTCGGGTCTTGTCTGCTAGATGGTACTGGGCGTCTGCATTAATAGAAGACGTAGCCAGCATGCCGGGATCATAGAGACACACAACACCTGGACACAGTCACAGAAAGAAGCCTTTGCTGGGAACGGCCATTAATTTCTCCTATTCCCCTATTTAGTTGCACCCCCTATTTGCTACAGGATAATGTCAACCTGCTTTACTTGGTGTTCAAGACCCTGTGAAACCGAACTCCCGACTGCCTGGTGACCTTGTTTTCTCTAACCAAATGTAGCAATTATTGAAGCCCAACTGGGGTACCTCCCTAGCACCTTGCCTTTGCACACACAGTTCATGGAGCTGAGAAGACCTCCCCATTCTCGTCCTCTCTCAGTCCTCCCTACTATCACACCCCCTACCTAGTCCATAACGTCTTCTCTGGACACTCTGCCTGGTGTAATTCTTCTCTCTACATTCTTAGTTCCTATGGAATAGGTTTTTACATCAACCTCATATAGGACTCATATATAGCTTCTGACTATAGTCCTTGTATTCTTTCCACAAATATTTATTGATGAGTTACTAGGACCAGATAGTGCACATAAAATGTCCCTGCCTTCTAGGAACTAAAGTTCTGCTGGGAGATATTTCTGAAGCAATTACATAATTGCTACTTGAATGGATATCTTTTGACCCCCAATTAAACAGAGGACTCTGGAAGTCGGGATGCTGTTTCTCTGGAGAGCACGGACTTTGGAGTTAGACACACATAGTTCACGTCTCAACCCTCTGTGAAGCAGGCTTTCTCAATTAACTTCTCTGTTACTCAGTTTCCTCACTTTAATCTTTTCTGAGAAGATTTAATAGCATATATATGTAAAGATTTTTTCCACAAAGTGGGTATCATTAAATATGTGCTGAGTGAAGGAGTAAATCTTTATGTCTGTGTGAAATGAGGAATATATAAATTAAAAGGAGGCTTAAGGATCAAAAGAAAATAAGAAAATAAACACAAAATATGAGCATATAAAAGATACACAAAATAATCTCAAAAGAAAAATAAATAAATCTAGTACTCTTATTTTGTGGGTGCCTACTATGTGCCTGACACTGGGCTAAGGAATTTAATATATTATCTCACATACTCCTCAACACTGCTCCACTCTGCTAATAACCTTATTTTACAGATACCAAATTGAAGCTTAGAAAGGCAAGTAGAGCTGAAAAGCACCAGATTGTCTTGTGTATGCTTTATTACCCAGAATAAAAGCTAATGGGAGCAATATATCAAAAATGGGTTGGCTTTTATAAAGGGAATTTCTTAAGTTAAAAGCTTACAGTTCTGAGGCTGTGAAAATGTCCAAATCAAGGTCAGCTGTGGGCAATCAGGCACATGGCAGCAGCATCTAAAGAGGCTTTCTCTCCAAGCTCAGCTGAGAGCAATCAGGTACCTGGCAGGGCATAATGGCGGCTCTGCCCAAATCAAGGCATGAAGCAAAGCTGGCTACCAGAGCTCAGCTGTGGGCCATCAGGCATTTCGCTGGCCTCTCCTCTCTCCTCTAGGCCTCTCTCACAGCCTCTTGGGGGCCTCTTTCCGTGCCTCTTTGCTCCACTGATTCCAGCCTCTGGCTTCTGGGACCTCTCTCTCGGCCTCTCAGGGTTTCTCTGTCTCGGTCACTTTTCTCTGTGTATTTCTGCTTTCAGGCCTCTCTTTATACTCCAGCAAGAGGACCAAGAGGACCCTGGGTCATGCCTCACTGAAGCAAGCCAATCAAAGTCCCCCTAACTGAAACCAATCCAATCAAAGGACCCCACACCCACAGGAACAGATTAGCTTCAAGAACATCATCTTCTCTGGAGTCCACAAGAAGCTTCAAACTGTTACAATGACCACAGTGTAGCATGGGATTTTTTAAACATGCATACAAGAATTTTCACGACACCATCAGAAAAAACATCACTGCTTGCAGCTATGAATTACTCATTCTTTGCTTTCACTATGCTTGGCTGACTTCTTGGCATTCATTGGAAGCTCAAGAAGTGTCTTAGTTTTTCAGGCTGCTATGACAAACACCCCATCTGTGACTAAATAAACAAGTGGAAATGCTGACCCACTATCAGCAGTAACCAGACCAAGGAATTCTGGCCTGATACCTGCAACAAAAGGTTCAGAAAACTGGCCATTATCTATAGCAAAGTCCCAAGAAGTCAAACCACAAATCCATGCAAAAATCAACTCCAAATAGCCAGGACTTGATTGATAACTGACAGATTCTCTAATTTTGCCCCTGCTTCCAATTTTGGACCAACCAGAGAGAGTCAAATATGCTCCTCTAATTAATCACCTAGGATGCCCCACTTCTAGACAGCCCACATCCGGTTTCCCCAGGCCAAAAGCCTACATGCGGAGCATGTCTGAAGTCTTTCTTTTTCATCTCTCTCTGATTTCCCACTCCTGCCTGTTTTTGAGTCTTTGCCAAACTCAAGTGATAGTGACTGACTCCCTTGCTATAGCAAGCTGTGAATAAATAGCCTTTGTTCTTGTTTGGGTGTTTTTTATTTATTTCCACACATGCAATGGATTGACTTAAATAAGGGGGGATTGATTGTCTCAGGGTTTCGGAGGCTAGAAGTCTTTTCCTCCCAGGGTTGGTAGCGATCTGGGGCTGACTTGCTGCATCCTGGGAGGTCTTTGGCTTGAACCCCACCCTCACATCACATGAAAATGTCCTTTCCTTTTGCTTCTGGATCCATTGACTTCTTCTTTCTGGCTCCTCCCACAGCTTTCTCTCACTGTCTGAATTTCTTCTGTATATAAAGGACTCCAGTAATCTAGATTAAGACCCAGCTTCATTCAGGGGGACCACACCTGAACTAAAAATAACAAACTCAAAAGGTCCTAGTTACAATGGGTACAATGGGTTCTCCGCTACAAGGATATGGGTTAAGATTAACAGCATGCCTAAATTGGAGTACATAATTCAACCTAGGTGTTTAATAAATAAATGAATACATTTTGGTATCTAAAGAATTGTTCAACTCAAAGAAGTCTTTTTAGTTGTCTTAGAAAAGTCATTTGTGTATTTCAGATATTCAATAATTTTTAAACTCTCAAATTAGATTTTCCTCCCAATCTGTATAACAATTTTTGTGTATATAAAATTGGGAAATTCTCCTCTAAAAGTGGATGTAATTTCTGGAGGTGATCAAAATACATTCAAGGCCAACTCTGGAAAATAAGGAGTGTAAGCGCACTGTGTAACGCTGTCGTGGCATTATTTAAAGTTGAAACACTGATTCCCTTTCAGTTCTTACAACGCACTCCAAATGGACTTTACATAAAAGGGTCACAGCAAATACTCCTTGACAGCCGTGACCTCGCCCTGTGCTCAGTCGTTTGATAGATTTGATTCGATGCAAAAAGCATGCCATAGAGAGTGCAATTTCTCTCCACCTCTATTTTCTATCCCTTTGGAGGAAATGCACAATCAGCACCATGTAAAAAATCACTAATGGAATCTCTATCTCAAGCTACCACCTTCATTTGACATTGTGAGTTATAGTACTTTGCATTCACACAGTGATTTATGGTTTTAACATACTCTGCAGTTAGTTAATTTCGCAATGCCCTAAGGTACAGCCATTGGTATTTTTACTTCATTTTTTTTCCCCCTAACATTGCAAGGACGTTTCTCTCACATAAACTTTCAGCCACATCACTCTGATCTTAGGAATTAGATCATTCTCTTGGTGATTTTTGCATTTTTCATAAACTCTACTCACTTTTATCATACATAAATGTTGTCTTCAACTTGATCTCAAGATTTCAATATTACAACATCTTGCATGTTCAGAAAAGTCCCTTTCCCCAGATGAAAACCAGCACACATCACAAAACTGTTATGCCAGAAGCAATGAGAGAGTAGATAGACTAACATGAGTACATAATTCAAAAGTAAAAAACCTTTGCATAGTAATAAACATCACAGTCTATGTCAAGAGATAGATGACTAACTGGGAAAACATTTGGCAACTTTGTATGAGGTTGTGAGTTCTAATACTTTGCATTTGTACAGTGATTTACGATTGTAACATGAGTAGTTAAGCCCCTAGTGTTACTGCCACAGTTGTTTCAGAATGTTAGTAATGCTCCATGTGTGCCCTCATGTCCGCAGGTGTTCCTTCAAGATCCTGGGGATATCTCACTGCTGATAGTCGGAATGGCAGCCGTGATGTGCTACTTCATTGCAAAGCTGCACAGTGGAAATCACATCATGTGATATCTGGTGGCTTGAGTAAAGCGTTGTTTGTCAAGAAAGAGGCAAAATTAAGGGCTCAAATTTGAGCATGGGAAAGAATGATGATGGCAAGGGACTGAAAAATGACAAAGATGGTTAAAAAGCATGAGCTATTATCGTTACTAATAACTACGATAAATAAACTAATGGGTCACTACTGGAGGTTGCTGGGGTTCCATGTCAAGACTGATAATTAATAAAGGAAAATAACCAAGCATTTAGTCTGTCTTCCCAGTAAAAACCAGATTTGGAGTTAAATAGTTGATGAAAGTTCTTTATACAAGAAATACACGTGAAAAATAGAGGAGTGATAGCATTAAACAATCACAGTTTTACATCTTCTAATGAAATAATGGATTTAGACAATGATACTTTCAAAACCATTTGGTATCATGTTGACCTGGAAGTTTAAAATAAAATGGCAGTTAGGTTAAGACTATCTGAGCCAAACACACTATCGCTTAAGGAATAACTGCTAATTTTCTTGGATATCATAAGGATATGGTGAGTATGCTTTTAAAATACCCTTAGTAGTTGTTGAATGACTGTAAATGACTCTAAGTATGAATGAGCAAAATGACATGATGTTTGGGATTTGCCTGAAAAATGCTCTAGCCTTTGTTTTTGTAACTGGGAAAATAGACGAAACAAGATTGGCAAACTGTGATATATTTTCAGGTTGAATATTTTAAAAATGTACAACCTTTATGTGTGTTTGAAATGTTCCATAATTTAAAAACCAAATAAAAAGACAGTTATAAATTACTTCTTCTTGGAAGTCACTTCTATTTGTTAGCCATCTTGGAAAATTACCCCTAATGAAAACTAATTAGTTTTCTACTGATGAAATTCCCATATACAATACCTCTGCCTCATCCACAGAGAAGACCATCTTGGTAATCTTTCAGATGCCTTCCACAAACGACTGCCAGTTTTATACATAGAAGTAAATGTGTAAGAAAGTTATCTATATAAAGGCCATTTTGTTAAATAAAAACTGTAAATGATACAGCATAATTATAGAAAATTAAAATGAAATATATATTAAAAGCAAACAGATGAGAAAATAGATTTTTATATGTGTCCAGGGCCAGCCCAGATATATGGTTCCCTATAGATGGGAACATCTAATTATACAAAGGTATCTGTAATCTCTGCAAGGAATCTGTAATCTCGTTCCAATCAAGTCTTTTTTGGAATTGCAGTTTGCTTTGCTTTTTTTTTTTTTTTTTCGGTAGAAATTCACAAGCCAGTATCAAAATTTATGGTGAAGAGTAAATGGGCAAGGATATTGAAAGCAAGCCAAGATTAAACAGATCAGTGTGGCAGTGTGGGAGGGCTTGATCCATGAGATATTATGACTTATTATAAGGCTACTAATTAATACATTGCAGAATTGGTGAAAGTTTAGGCAATAAACTGGAGGAACAAGATAAGGAACTGTGAAATCAACCAATGTGTAAAGGATGTCATCACATATCAGAAGGGATATTTTTTATTCAATAAGCAATTCTGTAACAATTGCTCACATGGTAAAAAATTAATAAAAGGACATTGATATTTCACAGAAAATCAATTTCAGGTGAATTAGAGATTTAATATGACAAGTAAAAGTTGGAAACATTTTAAAGAATATATAGGAAACACTTTTAAGACTTTGGTGGGATACAATGGAAATTAGGATATAATGGAATATAATGGAAACTTAATCATATAAATAAGTTTTACTCATTCTAATTTATATTAGAATGGGAATGCTGTGAATGTTTCATTAACTTAATAATAGTCTATGGGGTAAAAATGCTTATTTAAAAAATTAGGAATGAAATATTTTCTTTATAAAAATCTACCTGGGAAGTGGGTGTGACTCAATGGATAGAGCTCCCGTTTACCATATGGGAGGCCGGTTTGCTTCCCGGGGCCTCCTTGTGAGGGCAGGCCGGCCCGCGCGGCCCGGTGGGCTGATGCAGCAGGACCTCACAGCAAGGGGGAGATAAGCAGACACAGAAAAAGCACACAGCCAATGGACACAGCAAGCACAAGCAGCAAGGGGGGGATAAATGAATAAATAAATAAATCTTTATAAAAGGAAAAAAAACCTACCTGTACTTTCTCGTTTTGGAAAGGTTGTGCTTTCCACATGCCCTTCCAAACCCACGAACACCCTGAAGCTCCCTGCCACAGCTGACACTTACCATGGTGCTATGAGTGATATCTTATCCAAGTTAGGACAATTTCTGTAAGCTACATGGGGACTCTTTAACTTCTGTGGATATTCCAGAGCCTGCCAAATTTGGGGGTGCCTCTCTTCTCTAGACCTGATGGTACTTGGATTCCTTGAATGCAACAAGATGGAAATTTCTATAGCTTAAGTGAATATATATATGTGTGTATGTGTATTTATTTCATGGAAATTATAAACATCTACAAAATAAAACAGAAAAATAAACTTCTATGTACCTATAATCTTATTTCATCTATAATCATATTGGCTTTCCTTCTGCCATGGGATTATTTGAAATTAAAATAAGGACTCTTTAAAAAGAAAACTTCAAAATCACAATATCTTTATTGCATCCAAAAAAGTAACCAACCTTAATATCAAATTTCTGTGTAGTGCTCAAATTTTCCTGATTGTCTCATGTTTGCTTGTTTTTTAACTAGCTTGTTCAAATCAGTATCTAAGCAAGGTCCACTTGATGCATTAGATTGATAGGTCCCTTGAGTCTCATTCTATATATATTTATTTATTTTGTCAGTTATTTGTTGAGAAAACGGAATCATTTGTCCTGTAAGATTACCAACTTATATTATCCCCAGATGTCCCTCAATCTCTGCCTCTCTGAGAGATCCCTGTACCCTAAAAATAAACCTTCCTTTGATTTGGTAAAATTAGAGTAGCCTTTTGTTGCTGACAACCCAAAAAGATATAATATCAAAAGTGGACTTGAGGGAAGCGGGTGTGGCTCAGTGGATAGAGCCCCCGTTTGCCATGTGGGAGGCCCCGGGTTCGCTTCCTGGTGCCTCCTTGTGAGGGCAGGCCAGCTCGCGCGGCGCCGTGGGCTGATGTGGCAATACCTCACAGCAAGGGGGAGATAAGCAGACACAGAGAAGACACGCAGCGAATGGACACAGCAGCACAAGCAGCAAGGGGGGGATAAATAAAATAAAATAAATAAATCTTTAAAAAAAAAAAAAAGTGGACTTGATCCTGTGTACAACGCACAAAGAGTGAAAGGGTTTCTGTTGGGGAGAGATCCAGTAGACAGCTGCCAGAGGGGTGTGGAATGGATGGCTCGGGAGTGGAAGGTGAGGGGCTGCATCAAGGCTATTGCAGTGGTCAAGCAGAGAGGACAGAAGCCCCATCTAGGGTGATGGCAATGGAAATAAATATAAATATATATTGGAGATAGAATCAACAGAGTTTACGGATACGTTGGATGATGGATTAAGGAAATGGAATAAATGAGGAGGATTTTCCAAGGTTCTGGATTTAATGCTTGGGTGGATGGTGGTGCCCTTTAGAAAGACATACAGGTCTGGAGGAGGTTCAGATTAAAATTCTACTCTTCAACATGGTAAATTGAGAGGCCTATGATTCAACCAAGTGTAGCTGTGAAATAGATACTGAGATATGTAACATTGCAAGTCACAGAAGTCTGGTTAGAAATATAAATTTGAGCATTGTTGCCAAATAGAAAGCATTTAAAGCGAAGGGGTGGTAGGATGAAAGGACTTAGAAAGAGAGACAAGGTAAAGACCAGGCTGAACATCAAGGAACGGAAAGGCCAGGGTGACTGCTGGCTGATAAACGGAGATTACAAGAATGGAGATAGAAAAATCTGAGCTAGGATCTCCAGAGAAAGAAGGGAAGTAATCAGGAGCTTAGTAGAAGACAGCAACAAGGAGGGAAAGTGTTAGTGCCGCATATCAGGAGAGAGGGCTTGAACTGGCCTGAAGGACCTCAGCTGATGGTGGGAAGTTCTCTTTCAGAGGGCGATAGGGGCAACGGCGCTCTCGGGAGACAGTCCTCAGATAAAGCCAGGAGGGGAAGAGTCTGTTCCAAGAAGGAAGCGAGGAAAGAAAGTTTGCTGACCACAGAGGGAAAGCCACAGAGAGTCTAATGGAGGGTTTAGAATGGGGTGGAGGAGGGGATCAAAATCAAGGCTATCCAAAAGCGTGCCTAAGACAACTCCAGCTGGTGTCCTTGGACATCTGGCCGTCAGCGAGATGAACAGGTCCTGGAAATGGCTGAGAGCAGAATGGGACGGTATTTTCATCTTCCCTGTCCCTGCTTGGTTTACTTTCTAAAGTTCTATAGTATTCCTCATGTGAGGTCCAATGATTTATTATGAAATGTGTATGTCATTTTATACTATACGCAATTTGGGTCTTTAATTAAAGACAAAGGTCTTTAAGTCTTAGACTTCAAAACTTTAAATGAGAGCAGATTAAGTGAAAGCACACAGATCTTAGAGTCAGAAGACCCCTGTGTGAAGATGGGCTCTGTCCATGTAAACTTGAGCAAAGTACCTAACCTCAAAGTCATAATTTCTTTGTCCATAAATGAAATCAATAATGCCTACCTCAATCGGTTCTTGGGAAGGCAAAATTAAGTGAAAAATAGTATGCAAAAGTATTGTTCCTAGCACATAGCAGCTGTCACCATCATCATCACCACCACCACCATCATTGCCAGCAGCAGCATAATTATGGTAATTAAGATGATAGTAACAAATAAATAAAATACAAAATGCTTGTGTATATCGATCCCTTTACCCTCTTTCACAGAGGCATCTCTTCGGATGGATGGAGATTCTATGTTCTACGGCCGTCTGTTCTCCTGCAGCTTGTTGATTCCCTGATTTCTGGTGTCTAAATTGGGGTGCACAATTCAGTCTCCCACAATCCTCCATCTTTAAATGTACTCACTGTTGCATATATTTTTTAGGATATTTGGCTACAATAATAATAGCTAACACTTATTAAAAGTTTAAGGAATTTGTTTGTATTAATTAATTGAACCTTCACAGAAACGAAGGTCCTAAAGTCTAGAGAAGGAGGCTTCAGGGATGTTTCATGCTCATCATTTCACCGGTGACAATGAACCTTCCATCCCTTCACCTAAGCTACTTCAAATTAAAATCAAAACACCCCTGGAAGAAGTGACTTCATGAACTACTGATGTTATACCTCTGTGTAAAGGAGTTCATTACCTCCTCCCTGTGAGCTAATTTAGATTGAGAAAACGTGAGGAAGCTGAAAGACGTTTGTTCTGATGGAAGAAAGGAAGAGAAGAGGGCACAGAAAGGGAAGGTCCCCTAAGGCTCCACTGTTGGACTGATGCATACATGAAGTAATTTACAAATAGTTGAAATCATTTGAGAAGTTTCTTTGAAAAATATAAATACTATTTCATCTTTTTTTTTTTTTTTGCTTCTTCAAAATTGAATAAACATATGAAAGAGAATTATGATAAAGCAAATATCTTACCCTCAGAAATAAAGTTGTGTTTTTTGGGGGGGCATGTTACTATTTCATCAATGTGTGTTTCCAAGAAAAACTCCAGAAAGAACATATCAGTACTTTATTCTCAATATCATGTAATTTCTGATATTGTATTGTTTTCGTGTATTGTAATGTTTAAAACACCCTTAAAATGAATGGGGAATGTAACCCTAAGAAAATCCATCACCCAATGACCTAATTTTTCTAATATATTTGTGAAAGGACTGAGTCACATCTTAGTCCAAATGGCACTTTCTTGACAGCTTTGATTAAGGCCTGGAACTCAGGTGAGAAAACATTCACATGGGAAACAAAAATAGACATTAACTATAGGGATTATGATGTATGGGAAAATTATTTAATTTTAAAGGAGATGTATAGATGTAGAAATAGAAACAGAAACTATTGAGTGACAAAACCACGCACTACGGATTTTCTCTGTGCATGGAGAAGTATTTTTCCTCGAAGCTTCAGGAGATGTTACCATCTTCACATTAGAAAACAAAGAGTTGAGTTATTGCATGCATCAAAAGAAGAACTCCATTTCTTGCTAGTTCTAAACAGAAAGTCCAGACACCTTCTTTGTAGCTAAAATTAAGTGGTGCAAATATATATTTACTTCTGTAATTTTCCTTAAATGTATTATTCATTTCAGAGGCTTTAAATTGAGATTGGAGTGAGGCATCCAAAATATAAAATAGAGCCGACTGGAGGTGTGTGCCTTTTCCCCAGAGAGGGAATATGTAATAGGAAATCTGAAATAGCGATTGTTCAATGATGTGTGGACACAAGCAGATTTATCTGTACTCTGTCCTTTGAAAATGGTCCTTGTATATACATATTTTTATGTCATACAGCTCAAGGGCTGGTGATTATCTCATTTAAAGGAACTGCTAACCATTTCAGGAAATTGTTGAATATAATATCTGAAAATGATTTCAGAGTGTGAAAATATTTTATACATTTTTGCAAATCAAATGTATTCAGCTGGAAAAGACTAGCTTATGTTGTTGCCTCTATTTTGCATGTTTTTAATACTTAAGAGTGAGCAGGTTTAATCTTTGGTTTCTTTGATAAGACGCAGGTGCAATTACATGGCTGCCCCTCAGTACACGCCGTCCGTTCACTTCCTGTTGAGTTTTCAAGTTTGCCTCATGACAATGCACTGCCTGCTGAGGGCAGAAGAGCAAGAAAACTAATGGGACTTTTTCCCAGAGGTTTCTTTTCTGCCTCCAGTCACACCTACAGTTAATGAATGTAAAAGAAAGTTCATTCTTTTTTGCGAGCAAAAATCTCTAACAAACTTGGGCTTGGGGCCAGTTTTATAACAAAGCCCTAATTAGGTCTCTTTGCTGACAAGGAAAATCCCAGACAAGGGGGAAACAGACAGACTTGCGTAGCCATGAGCCTGGGGTCACTGCAACTGTGGAAAAGCACCCTGGTGGCTTGGTGGGCCTCATCGCATCCCTACGAGATATGGTCATAGGTCCATGCCCTATTCTCCTAGAACTTACATTACTTAAAAACACACAGCTTTATGCACATGGGAAAGCAAGACATTTTGTAAGATTAGGACTGAAAGCAATGGTCCTGTTCTTTGTAGAGAATCAAATAATGCAAATGGGTTCTCTGCCTAGGTTCCTGCCCTTTTACATTTAGTGGCTATCAGCCATGACAGCATTCAGAAACGAATGGAATATTTCTTGTTTCTCAGCCATTTTTGCATGTTCCAATTTCTTCCTTTCCATATTGATAGAAAAGAATGGAAAAATGTAACAAAATATATACACAGGGATATATTGTCTTCAGTTATAGTTAATGCTTCATGAGCAATGATGGGAGAAGAAAATAATTTTCCTTTAAATCCTGCATGGTATTCACTTACTCACTTGGACATTTACTGAATTTCAGGTACGGAGGAGGCAAACACATAGCTCATGTCCTGGGAGACTTATCATCATGATCTCTTTTCTGCTCTTTTTCTTTTCTGTGACATGTTTACGTATTTATTGCTCCTTCCTTTGCAAACTTTCAATTCAATTGAATTCAGCAAGAATTTATTGAGCACCTACTATGTACAAGGCTCTTTGCTGGATATTGTAAGTGATACAAAAGCCAATAAACTACCTTTATCCTCAAGTAAAATACAATTTTGTTGGAAGGCACATATACACATACAATAAAGAATGGAAAGTTCCCCCACTTACCATTTATAGGTTAAACAAAGTGATATGAAAACAAGACTATGTATGGGCTGTCTGGCTAGCCAATTAAGTTTTGGATGGAAGATTTAGAAAAACTCACTGAGAGACAGCATAGAAACAGGGCATAGTTTAAATAAAGTGGTTCTAAAGGTTCAGGTCATTTCAGGGAATGAGAAGTAATGATTAATGGGACTAATTTATTTGGCCATTGGGTATTTCTTTAAATGCTTGACTGAATTTACATCTTTGGAAGTATTTCCTATATTTATTTGTTAATTTTGGTCTTGATTCAGGTTAAGGATTAGGGATATGCCAGCTTTACATATTAAACTGAGAAAATTTCCTCCTTTTTCTATCATCTGGAAGAGTATATAACACTGGAATTAACTTTATTTGAAAGTTTGATAGAACTTTCCCAAAAACCAACTGAACCAATTTCCAAACTTACAATCAAATTTTGGATAATTTTAAAACATTTTCTATGAGTTTTGACTACCTAAGTTTGATATATTATATTCTATTTTGGTGCTTTATATTATCTTAGAAATTTGCCCTTTCATTTAAATTCTAGAATTCCAAATATATTGGTATAATACTAGAGATAACATTCTCTCTAATCATTTTTTTCAAATACCTATTTTATCTATTGTCTTCTCTTTCCAAACATTGCATTCCCCGCCCCTCCCTCCACCCTGCTTATTTTTGCCAAGGCCTTTTATTTTTCCTGGAGAACCAGACCTCAGTTTAATTAGGTAAGATTGCTGTTTGCATTTTTGTGATTGTCTATTTTATATTTCATTGATTTCTGCTTGTCTCCATATTAATTTAGATGTTCTATTTTCTTTGGATTTACTTTGTTTTTCTCTTATTGTTTGTTTCTTGAATTGAATACTTAGTATATTTACTTTCACCTTTTCTTTTCTTAAGAAAAAATATATTTAAGTCTGTACAATTTCTTCTTAATACAAGTTTCATCCAATCCCACAGTTCTTAACTTGTATGCCTATCACAGTTCTTCATAATTAAATAGCTTGGAGTTTTGAATTTAATGAACAGTATAAAATAGTATTTTTAGAAATATTTTTAAATGTGGTGCCTAGGCTTTATATTTTAATAATCCTTTTGTTGTCAATAAAATCTATTTCATAGTAGTTAGAGAATAGTTACTGTATATGTTTTTTCTTTGGAAGCTTAGTGAGGTGTTTTTTGTGATTAATACAGGCCCAATTTCTGTAATTGTTCATCACTGTTTGAAAATAAAATGAAATCTCTCTTAGATGTTTGTTTTAATGAAAAATAAAACTTTTTAATTGCATTATTCAAATCCACAATACCCTTATTAATTCTATACTTGGTTTGTCCATTCCCCAAATGATTTTTAAAGTATTCCTATTGCTTTGTTTTCACATTTTTGCATTTTGAGGACTGTTTCAGTTTTTTAAACTCATAATGTGCATAAATGTTCATGACTTTTGCTTTCCTTTTGAATTTGATATTCAATCAATATGAAA
Source organism: Cabassous unicinctus (assembly GCA_029593785.1). Taxonomy (NCBI): domain Eukaryota; kingdom Metazoa; phylum Chordata; class Mammalia; order Cingulata; family Chlamyphoridae; genus Cabassous; species Cabassous unicinctus. Next base: position 20,743 of record JAQZBX010000768.1, read on the forward strand.
TATCTCTCTGAATTTCATTTTTATTCTTTTAATATAAAATTCTGTGCTTTGAAATAATATTGCCAAATTTTCAATTTTTTTAGTATTTGCCTGGGATAAATTTTCTTTCTTCTTCTCTGTCCTCATTTTTCTTTCCTTAAAATAATAAAACTACTGGCAAAAATCAAATTGCTCTAAAGGGGAAATGAAAGATTAATTTCCATTTCCTTAATTAATCAAAATGCCTCTTCTAACTTAAATGTTTAAAAATATTCTAGAAAGCTACATCATTAGTCCATATATAATATTTTATCAAATCATTACGATTTTGAAGAGTTTTGGCAGTGATTTTAAGCCTCCTTTTTAAAGAACTGTCATTTTATGAAAATTTTACCAACTTATCTTATACTGGAACTTTCCTCTACTGATCAAATTTCAAAATCCAAACTTGTCAATTCTCTTGCCTCTGCTCTGTAGAAAACAGGGATGTAATTTTTAATATTATAGATTTGGAACGAAATGCTTATGGCAAGGGAAAAGGTGAATATTTTTTAAAATCCAGAACTTATTTTTAAAAATAAGGAGAGAAGAGTGAACATGCCAGAGAATAAGGAATGATCTGTAAACTGCTCACTCAAAATCCTCCAGCGGTTTGGGGCAGGTCCCCTCTCTCAAGAGGGTTTGCTGCCCCCTTTGTGTCTTTGCAGAGGTAGCATGCAAAAATCAAGTCAAGTGAGGGAAAGCTAAAAAGGGCTCAATCCTAAAACATCTCAAAGACAGTTCGTGTACTGTATAAAATAATCTTTATGGGGGAATCCCTGGGACCCTAGGGCCTGCCCACTCTCTGCAGGAAGCCCTCTTCCCCTGAGAGTTGTCACGCTCTGCACCATCTGACTGGGCCGCCGCATCACCACAGCAAGCATCTGCAGAGTCTGGACACCTCCTCCTACACGATAGAAACCTAGCAGCTGTGGGAGTAGAAGCAGCAGGTACATGTTGACGTTGGCAAAGCCGAGAGCAGGGATTGGCACAAAAAGAGATAAAGAATACCAGAGACACAGCTGAATTAAAACAACAAAACACAAATTGACTAGAGCAAGCAGCAACAGTTATCCTGCTCTGAGGGGAACAGAAAATTGGGCCACTAAGGCTCAGTTACACCCTGAAAGGAATTCCAGTTCCATGTGGTGGAACGGGCCACTGAGATAACCCCCATGCTTTTTTTCTCTCTGATTTATCTTTCCAATGAACCCACGCTACCTGAGGTACCTTAAATATATTTTCTTCTTCCATATGAACTGAATGAGCTTATCCCATTTTTCTCTATTATTTTATATAGTCTAATTTAAATATTCAAAAGTCTTACCAGTATATGTGGAAAAGCCCTAAATATGATATGAGAAGAGAACTGCCCCCATTTCCAATTCTTAGAATGTAGAATTCGACACCTTAGGCAAACTATTGTCTTATGAGCTTGGTAATGTGGTTCAATGGAAAGGGAAATTGACTGGGAGTTAGATCTTAGGAAAGTAATTGAATTTCTCTAAGTCTCACCCTAATTGGCAATTGCTACTGCCCTGACTACTTAGAGGGTTGAGAAATTGAAAATATAATGCTTGATAAACTACAAAGTACTCTACAAAGATAAGTTGTTATCATCGTGTTATCGATCTGTCTTAACTGACTTTTTTTCCCATTTGCCACTATCCTTATCACATTTAGTCCTCACAACATGCCTGAAGTAGGGCTGTCTGATTTTTGAGGATATAATATGTATTTATTAATAAATATGTCCTGAGAACCTGGTTCCTCAACTACTTTGCCATATTCAATTTCTCCTCTCACCAAGACCCACTGTAGTTTGGCCTGATTCCCGTGGCAGAGATTGGCTGGCAGATCACCAAGCCTGTTTGCTTCTTTTTCCTGTGCACACAGCTGGATGCAGCTTCCGCCTCCTCGCAGGTACGTGTGGTCGTGCACGTGCGCTCCGCCAATGGTCTGTGAACATCGATTCAGCACTAGGGAGTCCCTCCAGGTCGGGTTTGCAAAGCCTCCCATCCCGGATTCTCCTTACTTGTTCCCCTCAGATGGTGTGACACCTTGGAAGGCAAATAGGAGTCTCAAGACAGAAAGGAGCCTGAGTGTTGGAATTACCACTGAGGAGAACTAGAAATTACTAACACCCATTTGGTACTTTAAGTGAGGAAAAAAGCAAGACATTTCTCTCATGTTTGCGCCATCATACATTGTGTTTTTTCCTGATACCATCTTGCATTACTTTAACTAATGCACGTCTTAATTACTCTATTGAAAATAGTTCTATAAAGGGTCCCCAGTAATTGCCCGAGCGACTAATCCAAAACCTTTCTCTAAGATTTCATTTTGTGGCACTGGACCAACATCCGCCCTTTCTCCTGGAACCGTCGCCCTCGTTTCCTTCCTGCTACAGTAGCCTCTTCCCATTTGTCTTCAGCATCTTAAATTGCTCTCTTTCAGTCACTTTTGCTTGTTCCTCTTCGAGTGTTGGTGATGCCTTAGGTTCTGTCCCTAAACCTCTTCTTTTCTTACTCTATAGTCTCTCGCTGGATTTTATCTACACTGATAACTTCAGAAGTAGTTTTGTAGTGAGAACCCTCAAACCTTTATCTTCAATACAGATTTCTCCATGTACACAGAAAAAGACTTTTAATATCTCCTAAGCATGGTGTGGCAGGCAGAATAATGCATTTCCAACGCCCCTCTGAAAAAGGGGACTTTGCAGATAAGAATAAATTAAGAATCTTAATCCTAAGAGTCCTTATAAGAGGGACGCAGGTGAATCAGAGTCAAGATGATTAGTGGTCACATCATCTTGCACATCAAGACCCCAGTGAGAGGTCATTCTGTAGAATGAAATATTACACAGAAATCAAAATTAATTAACCACAATCACACTCAACATACAGAGTCCCTAATGGTTATAAGCACCATGATTCTTTTAAAGTTTAAAATGACTAAAAGTTTTAAAATATACTTTCATTTTTACTTATTTTCATGCAATACAATTATAAAATGGAAAGCAAGGGAATCATTAATTGAGAATTCAGGATAAAGGAATTCTTCAGTAGGAAATGCATTACTGTCAAAGTCCTAACATTTGTTTTAGATGGTGGTTTCATGGGTGCTAATTACAGAATTAAAAATAACTTTCTATATGGGGTGAGGAAAGGGGAAAGAAGTTGGGCATATGAGAGTCTCTAGTATTCTGTGTGTGACTTTGCTATGACCTAAAACTTCTTCAAAAATTAAATGAAAATTTGGGAGACACTGGGGAATGAGAGGGGGAAGGTGCCACAGTACAGACTGGACACCTGATTATGCAGTGATAAAAGGAAAAAAAAAATTTTTTAATTTTTTGTTTTTTTTCCCATTTTTTGAATGTCCCAATCCATTAATTATTTTATTTTTAGATTTTTTTTCCTGAGTTTCCATGTATTTTATCTCTTTCATTTAACCTTATCATTATTATTTCATTTTCCTATTAATTGTATTTAGTTATTATATGGGCTTCATCTTCAAGGAAGGTTTAGATCACAGAAGGATTACAATGGGGGCTGCAGAGGATAATTGGTGGGGGGTGTCTGGGATGGGGGATTCATGGGAGGAAGTTCATCTGAATATACATGAAAGATACATAAAATTGTTCAAATGATCAAGGAGTGGGGCATGGTCATGGTGGGTAGACAATCACTCAATAAATGAGGGAATCTGAATTCCCAGCCTGGAGAGCTCTGCCACATTCTCCAAGGGAGCAGCAACAGTCCCCTGAGTGCAGGGGCAGTGTCTGGCAAAAGAGGATGGTCCACTGATTGGTTCTTGTTATTGATGACTAGCCTTATGAGTCCTTGCTCTTGTAATTGAAACTTAGCCTACTGTTATGGGGTGCCTAAGGGTTGCCACCTGAAAGCCTCCTTGTTACTCAAATGTGGCCTCTCTCTAAGCCAAACTCAGCATATGAATGCATTACCTTCCCCCCAGTGTGGGACATGACTCCCGGGGATGAGCCTCCCTGGCAATGAGGGATTAAAACCAAGGGCCAACTGGCAATACGACTAGAAAAAGACCTTGAATAAAAGAGGGAAAAGGTAAAGACAAATGAGTTCATGTGGCTAACAGACTTCAAAGAGAGTCGGGAGGTCACCCCAGAGGTAATGCTTACGCACACCTCAGTAGGATCTCATAGATCACCAAAGTGGATATCACCCCACACAAAGGGGCTCCTGGGGGCTCTGGAGACACGCAAGTCCTATATAAGGGGGGATAGCTCCAGAGATTGGTGCCTAATCAGTGGGCTCTACTTTGGAATCTGTGCTCCTGAGAATGACAGAGTTGGACTCAAATAAGTCCTCCCTGTACATGGTCCATCAGTCCCTTCTATTCAAACCTATATGTGATGCTGGAGTTCATAGGTGTACTTCCAGAGACTGGAGCCTCTGGCCTGCCCATGTGCCAGCTGTGCCTGAAATCTTGGTGGAGCTGCAACTCCTACTCTACAGCTCAATGGACTCACCCAAGTCACCTGGTGAGGAGACGATGATGGACAATGGCCATCCCAGGGAAAGGAGAGAGCCTGCAGCTGCAGGCAAGATAATCCCATCCACCATATCCATGGGATATAAGCCCACTCTCACTTGGAGGTGGAGTGGAAATCACCATTCCAGACTCCTCAGGACTGGGGGAAGAGCTATGGACTAGAGTGGACTTAATGGTATTCTGTTGTAGACATATTGTGATTCAAGCAATGGAAGAAATTATAACAGTGAGGTGGAGCCACTGGCCACTAGATGCTTTCGGGGCAGGGAAGGGAAAAGCAGTTGTAATACAGGGGCTTTTTCAGGACTTACGAATTATCCTGAGTGACATTACAATGACAGATATAAGCCATTTTACATCAGCATATACCATCCAGAACTGTGTGGTGGGAGAGAGGGTGGTCTACAATGTGAACTATG
>JAQZBX010000768.1:25812-52197 GCA_029593785.1 Cabassous unicinctus
TTTAAAAAAAAAAAAATATATATATATATATATACACATATATATGTATATATATAAAAATAACATTTATGTTAAAAAAAAGTGGGCTTATTCAAAGATTAAAAATCAGAGAAAAAAACAAAACAAAACAAAACAAAAAAATAGCCTTCTAAATAACTAACTGGCCATTCATAGAACAATAATTAGTGTGTGTCATGAACTGAAAATCATGATTAACCCAATTCTGTGCTTTTGAGATAAAAAAAAAATTAGAGAAAATATTACACTTATGCAACAGAGTAATTCCTACATGCAAATAATTGAGGTTCTAGAGAATAGATTTTAAAATGGAAGAGAAAAAGATCTTCCAATATATAATGGGAAAAAATAACTTTTCTGAAATAAACTTTAAAATTTTCAGACTAAAAAAGGAAAAGCTGATTAAAAAATTACCAATTCCAGAACATGTACTTCCTCACAGTGAAGTGAAGGGAAAAAAATCTAATTTGTATAAGAAAGAAAAATCAGGCTTATTGGAGTTTTCCACTAAGCGTCCAATGTCAGCAAAGTTTTGAGGAAAAGAAAATAAGAAAAGAGAATTCTCTTCTATACATTTTTTCCTTCAAGTATTAAGGAAATAGACATTTGTTTTTAAGCACATATAACTCAGGCCACATAGGAAGCATGAGCTCTTCTTAAGAAAATAAAATCTATTTGAATGTGAAATCCAGTCAAACTCAAGAAGAAATAAGAATAAGAACTCAGGAAAGGAATCTGTGGTCAGAGCAACTGGGGCTGAGCATCAATTGATTTCTATATAAAGCTACAACTAAGCAACTCTGGGAACGATGATTACTAAACAGAATGTAAACATTATAAACCTTATTAAAATAAAAATATTAAAAAATCAATGACTCAGGAGAATAATGTGGAAGAAAGGGTAAGACTATTGATTTCCTCATTTTTCAGAATGAGTCAGTAGAAATGTCTAAATTGAATAGTCATTAGCTTCCTCCAATGTTATTCACAATCTTTGTTCTTAACTCAAAAAGATTCTTTAAGTAAACAATATCTTTTATCATGAAAGCACTTTTCTGAATTTCAGCTATTCCTAGAGATCCATGGCAAGATTTAAGAAAAATTGATTTTATACTTGTTCAAAATTATAAATATATTTTTTATTCTGATATTGATATGACTACAATGTAAATATTAATCTTAAAAAGGAAAACCACATTTTATTCATACCAAAGGAGATGAAATAGCAAAGTAAGAACCTTGGGGCTTCCAGGAACCTATGCAATTTTTAGAGTATCCGTTTTCATCAAAAGGCAATCATACCTGAATCATATGATCACCTTCTGGGAAAGAAATGCAATCCCTGGCATTAACCACCAAAGCATGGTATATTCAACTCTATTGGCATCTGAGGCCAGAATAATGTGTTATTATAACCATAAATCACTGTCTCTTTCCAGTGACACTTTGCTACACAATCCTAAGTGACACTGTAGCTTCAAAAAGTTACTACTCAACAATAAAATTATCTACTAAAACATGACACTAATTGACACATGATTTTTTCATCTCTGCTGCAGAAGACTTGAACTTTACTGAGTATCGTCATGATGATATCAGTGTAGTTTTATTGAGAACAAACATCTTTAGGGATTTTCTTTCCTAAGAGGGCTCTGTGCATGACTGTGCCATCATACTGGCTGCCTGTGGGACTGGGAGAGAAACACGAAGTGCTAGTTTATTCACTGGACAATCTGGCACACCCATATTACCTGAGAAATGCGAACTAGCCTCAACATATTAACCCCAAATTTTTCATTCCTCTTTGCTGCTTTTCATCCTTCATTGACATCACTAACCTCTCTATTTTCCTTCTTTTTCTTTACTACCTGTCTTCCACACCAGCATATACATTTCGTGATGAAAGGACTTTTGTTTTTGTTTACTGCCATGTTCCCAGAACCTAAAGAGGTGCTTGGTGCATACTTGGAGCTCATTAAATATTTGATAAATACATGAATTGAATGCATGACTCTACAAGACATAAGTATATGTCTTCCATAAAAACATATAACTTAGAAGGAAGCTACTCTTTCCAGAAGGCAGTCAACACTTTAAGTTAGCCACACTACAAGAAGAATTCCCTGATTTTTTCTTTTTGCAAAAAAGTGCTTGCTAAAAACTAAAGCCATGGCCCTTTAATTGATTCTGATATTTATATGACTACAAAAGAACTATGGTTTGTGCTAAGTTACGTGCTATAGCTGACCAAAGGAATAAATTTTCATTGGAAGTAACTTAGAAACCTCAGATGGAGATCATATTGATTTAACAGGATCACTCTAGGGGGGAAGATTGTAATTCTCATTACTCTATCTCAAAATACATGGAAGTCCTATTAGATTCATCTTAAATTCTGAAGTAGAAATCACGTTTTTTAATTCTCCTACTATATTTGTCCCTAAACCCTATTATGTATTGAGATCTTACATTCCAACAGACTTGTATTAAAATCCAAGTACCTCAATTTACTGGATATGTAGACTTTGGAAAATTAGCTAGTCTCATTTAAACTGATCTCCAAAAATGTAAGATAGGGTTTAGTTGCTTTGGAACCAGATGATGCAGTACAAGGTGGTGGAGCCTCCAGCATTCAGGGCTGCTGAGTAAATTACCTGTAGTATAGCCCTCCACCCTGACCCAGACTGGAGATACTGTAAGCAAGAGATAAACCCTAGTGTTTCAAGCCACTGGGATTTGGGTTTAATTTGTAACTGAGACATAATCAAAAATCTTGATAATACAGTTAATGTATTTATATAATAATAGTATTTACCTCATAAAGCTATTGAGTAAATATTTAATGCATTTAAAACAAGTAGTTCAGTGCCTGCCTAGCATTTAAAGTTTGTGGTTTATTATCATTAATATTATTAACAATACCATTATTGTTATTTCTCCTTTATTCACTTAATCCCTTTAAGATTAATTCAAGAAGATATAGGAAGCGGGGTGAAAATAGGTCAAATGAAGAAAAGGGTAAAGGAGAAAATGGAAATTAAATTTATTATCTATATTGGTAATGATGAAGAGTGACACGCATAAGTTAACCTCTACATCCAAAGAAAGTATTAGCTTACATTTCACTACATTAGACAAGCTTTCCAAAAAGAATGGACAAGGGAGCAAAAGGAGGGCTTCTTCTGGTGACGGAACAGTTCTGTGTTTTGTCTATGGTGGGTGATACACAAGCCTACACATGTGACAAATTTGCATTGAACTAAATAAACACATACACAAAGGAGTACAAGTAAACCAGGATATCTGATGATCAGTGGATTTTATTAATGCCAATATCCTAGGTGTAATATTTTACTACGGTTTTGCAAGATGTTATCACTGGGGAAACATGGGATCTATTATTTCTTACAACTGCATATGAGTCTATAATTATTTCAAAATAAAACAATTAAAAAATAAGTTACTACAAAGCATAACAATGATAATTCTCTAATACAGAATTCTAGGGGAAAAGAAGCAATATCTTTAAGATTCTGAAGGAAAATAAGCTTGGAGCTAGAATTTTATGTTTAAACTCTCACTGAAATGTGAGGATATAAAATGAAGACATCCTCAGATATGAAAGGACTAAGAATTATTATCATCCATTAGCCCATTCTTTAAAGCACAGTAACTTGAATATCTATTTTAGTAACATGAGAAAGTACTCCAAGAGATGAAAGCATGAGATACAAGAAATAGTATAAAAATATATCACATTTATATATATATGTGTGTATATATATATACACACACACACACACATATATATATATATATATATATATATATATATATCACACTAGCAATTGCAGCTGAAAATTTTAAAGCAATTATTAGGGAAGTAGTTCTTAAAAATAAGGGCAACAGTTTAAAATCCCAATCTTGACTTGATAGATAAGTCTGTTTAAATCAGATTTTTAAATATTTTACACCATCTCATAAAATAATGGAAATAGAATGGGAAATATCCATATCACTAAAGGAACTAAAAGAGCAGAAGGAATTTGAAAAGCAAAAAGCAAAAAATGAAAGGAAAAACATTAAACAAGAAAGTATAATAAATATCAAGTAAATATCAATAAGACCAGTGATGATTACCAGTAATCTACAAATATAAATATGTCAAATTACCATACCAAATGACATTGGCTCTCAAACAGAGTTAAAAATTTCAATTGCATTCTGCTAACAAGTGATCCATTATATTGGAAGGAGGTAAGTTTGAACATAATGGGATTGAAACAGAAAAATGGAAACAAACAAATAGGAAAATGAACAGTTTATCAAAGAATAAATACAAATAGCTAAAAAGCATAAATAGTAACATTTAAACTCATTTTCAAAAACAAACAATGAGATTTACTTTCTCCTATCGGATAATTATTTTTTAATTTTAGTATCTGTTATTGGTGAAAGGGTGGGAAACTAGCTATCTAAAAAATTGTTATAAAATAAAATCTAAAATGTATGTATATATATTTTAGGAACTTATAATTCACATTAACATATAAAAGTCTTTATGAAATTCATAGTTTTTTAAAAAAGTGTTGTATTTAACCTCTTTCCCAAACTTGTTTGACCACAGGACATTGTTAACATTCTGCAAAACGCAGAAACATACATGCTGCTTAGATATGGATAAGATAAGAAACGTAGCTCTGTGGCTCTTACCTCAAAGCAAGTAATAATAAAAAGAACCAAATCACATGAAAGAGAGAGAGAACATTTTTATATGAAGACTCATAAAGAGATGTTAATGCTGAATGGGCATGTCTTTCAGCTACCCCTCATTGTACTAAAACTCAGCACTTTTTATCAATAGTATGCAAAGTAAGAAATGCCATGACACAGACTAATTAGATTAGAATTAAGTTTTTCTAAAAACCATTGTCGTTTATTTTCTAAATATGTAAACGATTTGCCCAGTTGTATTTTAGCCTTGATATTTGCTATTTTTACAAGAAATTGGTGGAAATATTTTTACTTAGGACTTCAGTAAGAGCCTCAAAAATAGCACTCTTCCAATTGTCACTCTAACACAACAGGAAAAAAACATATCATCCTATAAAAATATCCTTACTTTTAAATAAAATATGTGTATAAGAGCAGAGATTGATGTTTAGTTGGTGCAAATTTATTTACTAGTTTGACCACAGAATAAATATGCTGTAAATAAGTATGTCAGCAGGAGGCGAGTTGGAAAACATCATCAGTGCCTAATAATGATACCAGTTTTATCTCATCTGCAGAAATATGGTAATATGTAAATATTGCTGTTTCAGAGAGCTGATCTCATCTAAGTGAAGAAAACCCTTCTTGTAAGCTGAGCTTCTTTCCCTAAACCTAAATCAATGGTTCCAATTTTCCAGACAGAGCTGGCCAGGGCTGGGACTAGGGCATCTCCAGTGGGTTATTGGGTGGCAATTCAATGAGGGAATTGGGAAAAAAGGAAGAGCTGGGCTTCTCCGCCATGATTACAAAACCTGCACCCCACCCTTACACACAACTGACACCGCCACGATCCTCAGCGCAGAGGCTGTCCTTCCTCTTTGTCGTGGACATCCACCAGGCTGCTTTCTGGTGATACCTGCCCTTTCCATAGCTCTTTGAAGTTCATTTTACCAAATCTCACTTAGCTAACATGTGGGATAGTGGAAAGGGAGACCTTTAGATAGTGGAATGGGATTTGTGCCAGAATCTGCACCTCTAGACATAGCCCCATGTCCTCTGCACCCTCAAACTGAATCAGTTGAGTGATTGCTTGATTCCATAGTTATAAAGTGAGATGCATTTGGTTCACTATTCTATGCCCCAGCAATATATAGAATCATTTTAAATTATGAGTATGATATCCAATTTGGAGCAGCAGTGGCTCCAGAATTTATATGGGGGAGAGGATTAGGAGCCATAATTTGGTTGGGAGGGATGGATTAGGCAGATGGGACATCTAAAGACTTTGGGGGTTGTTTGCATAACCAACATACTGATTTGGGGCTAAGAATGGAGATCCTGATGGGGCAAAGATACTCTCAGCCTTTCTTTGGCACCAATTAGTATTAAACAGGAAACTGCCTTTCTTCTGCAAATTTATAGTGCCCTGTGATGTTTGCCTTTTTGACTTGAGGCTCAGTGTGAGGTGGTTAGCTACCCCTATTTCTGTTTTAGAATGTGGTCAATGTGTAGTTCTTTGGATAAAGTTCAGGGCTAGATCCAGATAATTCTGCTGCCGTATGAGTTCCCAACCCCCTCTCCCATTCCTCTTTGGATTCATTTAGAAGGATGCGAAGGAAAATATAAAAATCTTTATCCTTCAAACCCAGAAGATACCACCACCCTTCCCTTTTCGTGGCCTTCCCCTTTGCTGCTTTCTTTGTTATTTGTTTTCCTGCTTCCTTTCACAGAAATTCAGTTTTAAATGGAGTCTGCTGCCCACAGGTCGGCCCACTTAGGCTTAATATCATCCCTCTGATTCTGCCTACTCTTTTAAGAGGTCTGTGCAGAGCTACCATTTAAGTTTAGAAATGCTGCTCGGCGTGTCTTATGGAAAATAAACTTCACTGGGGAGCCAAGTGGGCTGATTTGTCCCTGGAAACCTGCTCTTTAAAAGTTTTGCTGTGGAGAGTGAGAGTCGGTGCTTGTTCCTACAGATATAAGCTTTTTTAAAATAACCATCCAATAATGTGTGGTTAGAAATGAGTGACAGGATGTAATGAGAACATTTGTTTGCACAACCACTGGCTTTTTTTTCCTAAGGAAGAAATATAAAGCTAAATAATTCATGTAACTGCTGACTCCCACTCTATTGATTATACCCATCATCGTCAATTTGCTGCCCCTAAGTCATCCCAACAGGTTATTACTTACAGATTGTGGTATTATTTGCTGCCAGGTTTCCATTTTTAAAAATAAGTATAAACAACTGAAGAAAATATTTAGCACACCAGAGAGTTCCTTTCTTCTTCAAAGTCACATAAGCTGCATCTCTGATTTCTAATTAATCAGGTGCCAGGAGTTGATCCTAAAATCAGTAGGATCAAAATGAGTGGCAAATGATATGGCTGGACTAATTAGAGTAAGAGAAGAAATTTATTAGAATGAATTTCTTTCTGATTTCATGCCAATGCCAGAGTAATCAAATATTGATCTCTTTTTTTGACAAAATACTAAAATTAAATGATATATTTATTAGGTGGAATATAAAATAATTATAATCTATTTTATTATAAGTCCAGGTTCCTAGATGTAGAGAGAAAAATATGGCAAGCTCAAAAAAGTACTCGTTATTTATTAGGAGATTTTTAGTTAAATATTCAGAAATTAGCTTGAAGGATTTTCTTTTCCTCTTCAGAAGGCTGAGAAAATTCTATTTATCCTATTTCAGTAGCCAAGATAATACCAAGTTATGCAACTTCTCAGTGTTCCAATGTGCAAAAGGCAAAACAAGAAAAAAATATTACACAATATTGCGAAAGATAATCTCTCACCTACATATTACAGATACTACATACTGGTGGATCCTTTCTGTTTTTTTTTGTTTTTTTTTTGAAAGATTGGTTTTGATAAGCATCAGAATATTAACTTTTTATAATTCTCTATTTTCTTGGTGCCAGGCACATGGTTTGTTATCTGTAAGTGTCTCACAATTTATTCTAATGCTTGTGACAAGTAATTTCTTACCCCCAAATTATCACTAAGGTAGACTTTCAGCAATCTCAACAAAAGCTAACTGGGAACTTAAGAGACATGAAAGTAGTATGCCAACAAAAATACACCCAAAGACATTACTCATCCCCACTCCTTGCTCACTGAGGACGAGCAGAGATGTAGCTTAGGGTAGTTGGCCTGGTTTCTGTGCTTCCATGGCTGAAGAATCGTCTACCAGTCTTAACTACAATCTATTACTATTTGTCCATTTATATTTTTGTCTCCTCCCTCATAACTGAGAAAAGCCCCTCATGTCTAAATCTTCTTTTTTACATTCTAATTACCACACATAGAGTCTGATGTACAACACATAGACTATAGCTGAATTGCATCTAGTTGAAACTTACCCACCTTATATGATACAGAGCCTTTCAAATAAAGTAACTGGCATTGTTTTTCTATTACCTTTCAGTGAATTATCACCAACACACACCCCTCATCAACTCTTCAGGTCACTCCAGCACCACTCTGAATTCCACAACTAAAACCCATTTGGTTCTCTTAAGAATTGATTAATGTTATAGGTCACCCAACTGGCAAGCTTGACCCCATTATTTAGCTTTCATGTAGCACTCTGGATTTGCCAAGTGTTTTTTAATAATTTTTATTCTCTTGGTTCTCTTACATTTGATAGTAACCATATTTCAAATGTACTTTATTACCAACCAGTTGCTTCTATACATCACTAAGGACAAAGAAGATATCTAGTGGGATGGCCTTGCACAATATTAGTTTGATAGTTTTATTCTGCATCTTAATATTTCAACCAAGGGGAAAACCTTGGACTAAATAGCAAAATGTGAATTAAATCATCATGACTTTCCTATAAATTTAGGCTTATTATTACTCATGTGAAACTTGTCAGCCTTCTCCAGGGAACTCAAATCTCTAAAGCCAACTTTCTGCTGATCAGACTTGTCAGTAAATCACTGACTCACTGATGATTTTGCAGGTTCTATGCCATTATTTTTCTTCTTCTTTTATATCACATCATGGGCTATGAGTCCCTTAAGAAAATTATATTTTATCTTCAACTAGAGAAAGTATAAAAATCTGGATTATATAGAGTGTACATTTAGATTGGGTGGTGCTTTGCAGTGATCTATGGCTCAATTATCTAGAAATACACTGTTTAAAAAAGGATCATGAAGCCTTTAGCACTTTACAGCATTATTAGCTTACATACACCCGGATTACATATCAATATATCCCAGACATTCAGAAGCAGTAAATGACACAATATTACAAACTGAAACTGAAAATCAACCCTGGTATTGCTGTTTGTACAATACAGTCCATCATTACTCTTGCTCAGAAAACCCTCAGATCGTATATAACAATCCACTTACAAGAAACACATGGATCCATCACCAGCCTTACTTCTCCTCTACCCTCTTGGACTTCCCCTATTTCCAATGCTCACTTACATTCCAACAATCATTCAAGATAAATATAAGAACCACTTGCTTCACGAATTTACCCCATATTGGAATTCCACAGATTTCTCTGGGAAGGTGCAATGAACAAAGAAGCTGAGAGACGTGGGTTTGAATCCAGGCAGCATTGTTTATTGCTCCCATAACACTAGGCAAATTTCATTTATTTCACTTGGCCTCTGTTTCCTCATTTGTAAAAGAAGATGACAATTATACCTATTTTTTCAAGTATACAATTATTCTAAAATGAAATAATTCAAGGAAAAGTAGTCAGTAAAGGTTATAATGTGGAAATTTTGTTTATATTTTTTTCTCATTACTATTATCTTTAGAGTCTATGCATATTAACTAGCAGTTGAATAACACATTGTAAAAAAAGCTGGGTTTTTTTTTTAACTCCAAGAATAGATGGCAAGCTTTATGAAGCTAAAACGTGCACAGTAATTTTATTTTGTTCCACACAGCATATTGTTCAGTTCTGGGCATTCACCTGACTCAGTCAAATCTGATTATAGATGGATTGGTTCTTTCCCTAATTCATTCAATGAGACTATGGAATAGATTAATAAGTGAATCCAACTTGGTGGTTGGATTTTATTTGACATTTCCTTATCTCTTTTCTTCATAGATGATTAAAATGTGTGTATTATTAAGAGAGTTTCTTTCTGGAACAAAACATGGGAGAAGGTGAACAAACAAGAAAAACAGTCATAATTCTTTGTGATATGAATACACAGTGCTTTAGGATAGAGCCAGAATAAAAATCATTGCAAAGAAGATCACATACAAGGAGGAAAGCTGAAACTGAGTAGGAGTTAGCCAAGAAAGGAAATACAGGAATATGAAAATGGTCTGTCCAAGACAACTCCAAGTCCCTGCTACACTGAGAGGGACTGGGAAGCTGCAGGAAACTGGGCTATAGCGACCATCACCTTTGAGATCTAACCTTGGACAAGTAGGTGTACCACAAATCAGCAGCCTATATATTCTTCTCAAGTGCTCATGGATCTTTCTCCAGGACAGACCATATGCTGGGTCACAAAACGGTTCTCAATAAATTTTAAAATTTTGAAATTATACAAAGTACCTTCTCTGATCATAATGGAATGAAGCTGAAAATCAATAATAGATGGGGAAGTGGAAACTTTTCAAATATATGGAGGCTAAACAATATGCTCCTAAACAATCAGTGAGTCAAAGAAGAAATTGCAAGAGAAATTAGTAGATATCTCAAAACAAATGAAAACGAGAACACAACTTATCAAAACTTAGGGGATCCAGTTCAGGCAGTGCTGAGAGGAAAATTTATAGCCTATATTAAAAAAAGAAGAAAGTGCTAAAATCAAAGACTTAATTGAATACATGCAGGAACTAGAAAACAGCAGTAAAACCATCCCAAAGCAAACAAAAAGAAAGAAATAACAAAGATTAGAAGAGAAATAAATGAAATTGAGAACAAAAATCAATAGAGAAAATCAACAAAACCAAAAGCTGGTTCTTTGAGAAGATCAATAAAATCATCAAACCTTTGCTATGCTAACAAAGAAAAAAAGAGAGAAGATGCAAATAAATAAAATCAGGAATGAAAGGGGGACATTATGACTGCCCCACAGAAATAAAAAGGATCAGAAGAGTGTATTATGAGAAACTATGCCAACAAATTAGACAACCAAGATGAAATTAACAAATTCCTAGAAATGCACAAACAACCTACATTGACTCTACAAGAAATACAGGAACTCCATGAAGCAATTAAAGTAAAGAGATTCAATCAGTCATCAAAAATCTTTCAACAAAGAAAAGTCTAAGACCAGATGGAGTCACAGGTGAATTCTACCAGAAGAATTAACACCAATCCTATTTAAACTCTTCCAAATAATTGAAGAGGAGGGAAAATTACCCAACACATTTTATGAAGCCAACATCACCCTAATATCAAAGCCAGATAAAGATATTACAAGAAGGGAGCAGATGTGGCTCAAGGGGTTGAGCTCCCGCCTCCATATGGGAGGTCCCCGGTTTGGTTCCTGGTGCCTCCTAAAAAAAAACAAAAATAAACAACAAGCAAAACCAAAGAAAGAACCAATTCAGGGAAGCTGATGTGGCTCAGTGGTTGAGCACCAGCTTCCCACATACGAGGTCCCGGGTTCAATCCCTGGCTGTACCTCAAAAAAAAAAAAAAAGATATTACAAGAAAAGAAAATTACACACCAATCTCTCTAATGAACATATATGCAAAAATTCTCAGCAAAATACCTGCAAATCAAATCCAACAGCATATTAAAAGAATTATACAACACAGCCAAGTGGGTTTTATTCCTGGTATGCAAGGGTGGTTCAACGTAAGAAAATGAATTAACATAATACATCACATTAACAAATCAAAGTGAAAACCACCATATAATCATCTGGATTGTTGAAGAAAAGGCATTTGACAAAATCCAGCATGCTTATTTGATAGAAACACTTTGAAAAATAGGAATAGAAGGAAAGTTCCTCAACATGATAAAGGGCATAAATGAAAATCCCACAGCCAACAATGTACTCAGTGGGGAGAGGTTGAAAGCTATTCCTCTAAGATCAGAAACAAGATAAGGATGCCCCCTGTCGCCACTGTTATTCAACACCCTGCTACACATTCTAGCTAGAGCAAGTAGGCAAGAAAAAGAAATAAAAGGCATCCAAATTGGAAAGGAGGAAGTAAAACTCTCACTATTCGCAGTTGACATAGTCATATATTTAGAAAATTCCGAAATATCTATGCAAAGCTATTAGAGCTAATAAATGAGTTTGGCAAAGTGGCAGGATACAAGATCAACAGGCAAAAATCAGTAGTGCTTCTATACACTAGTAATAAGCAAGCTGAGGAGGAAATTAAGAAAAAAAATCCATTTAAAAAGGAAAAGACTCAAATATCTAGGAATTAATTTAACCAAGAATGTAAAGGATCAATATTCAGAACACTACAAAACACTGCTAAAAGAAATCAAACAAGTCTTAAACAAATGGAAGGACATTCCATGTTCATGGATTGGAAGACTAAACATTGTGAAAATGTCAATTCTACCCAGACTGATTTATAAACTCAATGAAATCCCAATCAAAACTCCAACAGCCTACTTTACAGAAATAGAAAGGTCAATTATCAAATTTATTTGGAAGGGAAGAGGGTCCTGAACAGCCAAAAACATCCTAAAAAAGAGGAGCAAAGTTGGAGGACTCACACTTCATGACCTTGAAGTGTATTATAAAGCTACAGCGGTCAAAACAGCATGGTAGTGGCATAAAGATAGACACAATGATCAATGGAATTGAATTGAGAATTCAGAAATGGACCCACACCTCTATAGTCAACTGGTTTTTGATAAGCCTCCCAAGTCCACTTTTTCTGGGACAGAAAAGTCTCATTAGCAAATGGTGCTGGGAGACTAGATATCTATGACCAAAAGAGTGAAATAGGATCCTTATCTCACTCCCTATACAAGAATCAACTCAAAATGGATCAGAGACCTAAACATAAAAGCCAGGACCATAAACCTCCTAGAAGATAATGTAGGGAAACATCTTCAAGATCTTGCAGTAGGTGGGAGTCTATTAAACCTTACACTGAAAGCACTAGCAACAAAAGAAAAAATAGACAACTGGGACCTCCTCAAATTAAACACTTCTGCACCTCACAGGACTTTGTAAAGAGGGTAAAAAGGCAGCCTACTTAGTGGTACGAAATATTTGGAAAACGTACATCTGGCAAGGGTCTAATATCTATGACTATATAAAGAGATCCTACAACTCAACAATAAAAAGACAAATGACTCGATTAAAAAATGGGCAAAAGACTTGAAGAGACATTTGTCCAAAGAAGAAATACAAACGGTTAAAAAAAAAAAAACATGGAAAAATGTTCAACATCACTAGCAATTAAGGAAATGCAAATCAAGGCTAAAATGAGATATCATTTCACATCTACTTAGAATGGCCACTATTTAAAAACAAACAAACAACAGAAGTGTTGGAGAGGATGTGGAGAGATATGAACGCTTATTCACTGTTGGTGGGAATGTAGAATGGTACAGCCACTGTGGATGTCTGTTTGGCTGTTCCTAAGGAAGTTAGATATAGATCTGCCATGTGACCTGGCAATACCACTACTAGCTATATATACCCCGAAGAACTGAGAGCAGTGACATGAACAGACATCTGCACACCAATGATTGTAGTGACATTATTCACAATTGCCAAAAGATGGAAACAACCCAGATGTCCATCAACTGATGAATGGATAAACAAACTATGGTATATATACACAATGGTATATTATTCAGCTGTAAGAAATAAAGTCGTGAAGCATATGGCGACATGGATGAAACTGGAGAACATTATGTTGAGTGAAGCAAGCCAGACACACAAAGGAAAAAATTGTGATTTCACTATTATGAACTAAACATAATGAACAGACTCATGGAGTTAATAGCTAGAATATTATTCACCAGAGAATAGAATGTGGTTAGAGAATGGAAGGCTGAGGTTTATTCTGTGCAGAATTGGTTGAAAGGTTGTATTTCAATGTTTGGAAATGGATAGAAATGGTGAAAGCACATCATAGGCTTTGTAATTAGTAGTGCTAACATGATATGATGTTTGATATATGATCTCAGGCTTGATAACATGATTTGATAGGGTATGATAGTGGATGAAAGGAAAAGTCTAAGGACATGTTTATCAGTTGAAGGAAAGCTAAAAAATGAAACACGGAACTATATAGCATAGGGAACCTTCTTGTGAAAAATGAATATGGTTAATAGTGCATATGTAAAAATAACAACAAAAAAAAATAGTGCATATGTAAGTATGTTTTTCTCTGAAACAGAACAAATGTACATTAATGTTACAAGAGGTTAACATTAGGGTGATATTTGGGCAAAAATACAACCAAAAACAAACCATGGATAGTAGTTTCCATCAATGGTAAAAAAAAAAAAGGAATCATGCTAAGTGAAAGAAACTTGACAAAAAGTACTATATATTGTTTGATTCCATCTATGCAAAATGTAAATACAAATAAATTACAGAGATGGAAATAGATTAGCAGTTATGTATGGCAGGGAAAGGAGAGAGAGATTGAGAGGTGACTACTAAGGGATAGGTTTTTTTGTGTATGTTTTTGTTTTTTGTTGTTTTTTTTTAATTTTTAATTTTTTGAATAATGAAAATGCTCTAATATTGATTGAAGTGATGAATGCACAACTTTGATTACAACAAATGCCATTGATTGTGCACTTTAGATGAATTGTATGGTTTATGAATATGCTTCAATAAAACTGATTTACAAAAAAAGCTCCTATTTACAATGGTTCAGACCCACAGGGTTGGATTAAGAATATATATTATTTTTTCGTGGGGTACACGATTCAATCTGCCACACTTCCCAAATTGATCTATAGATTCAATGCGACCCCTATCAAAACATCAGCTGCCTTCTTTGCAGAAATTGACATGATGATCCAACAATGCATATGGAAATGAAAGGGACTCAGAATAGCCAAAACAATCTTGGAAAGGAAGAATAACACTGGAAGACTCACACTTCCTGATTTAAAAACTTACAGCGGATCTATAATACAGATCTATAAGATGGCATGGCATAAGAACAGGCATATAGATCAATGGGATGGAACCGAGATACCAAAAATAAATCTTTACATTTAGAATCAACTGCTTTTTGACATGGGTTCCAAAGACAACCCAACAGGGAAAGAATAACCTTTTCCGCAAATGGCGCTCGTACAACTGGGTATCTATGCAAAAGAATGAATTTGTACCCACCTAACTCACACCAAACAAAAAAATTAGCTCAAAATGGATCAAAGAAATAAATGACAGAGCTAAAACTATACTCACAGAATGCAACACTAAAATGTTAGAGTGAATACATCATGTAAGAACTGGTCTGGGAGGGTCCAGCAGACATGCCTTTCACTGCAGCCGTGAGAAATAAGTTCTTGGTGAGAAATTCAAGCATCTCTGCAGAGCTTCCTGATTTCCCTTCTTGGCAGGTCAAAAATTACTATGGAAACTGCGACACTGAAGTGAGGGTAAGGGATCCCAAGGTGTCAGGAGCCAAGTGAGGACACTTGATCGCCAAAAACAAAGTGAGTGGCTACTCTAATGGCAAATAATTTAATTCCTGCTAGACCAGAAACATCTTACTTGATCTGTATAGGTGGAAAAGCTTAAGTCTGAATTAAATCACCAAAAAAGAAAGCTTCATGCCCCTCAATCAATTCCCAGGTTCACAGCCCCAGTGCCCCTCCAATGAAGGGAAGGCCAGATCCCATTGAGGAAAAGACTGCTATGCAGCCATAAATAAATAAATAAGTAAAACTATACTGTAAATCACCTCCTTAGCCTTCCCAAAAGGCTCTTGCAGCCTTTTACCAGGGCAACAGCTTTGTGGAAGGAAAAATAACCATCTATTGAGGATTTATGGATATTGGCTCCAAAGTGACAGTACTTCCTGTTGTCCCCCAGTCAGAGTAGGGGCTTATGGAGGTTAGATAATCAATTACTTTGGACTCTGGTCCATCTCACAGTGGGTCCATTCTATGACTATTTTCCTAATTCCAGAACGGATAATTAGAATACAGATACACACATACATATAGCAACTGGTATAATTCCCACGTTACCTAGCCATGGAATGAGGGCTTTATAATAGGGAGAGCAAAATGGAGGCCTCCAGAACCGTCTTTACCTTTGAAAATTGTAAATCAAAAGCAATACCACATTCCTTGTTACCATCAAAGAACTGAGATGCAGGGGTGGTGATTCTGTTCCATTCGCCTAGTTTTGCCTGTGAAGAAAACAGATGGATATTGGAGTATGAAATATAATCAGGGTGACACCAATGGCAGCTGCTGTTTCGGATGTGGTGAACTTGCTGAAGCAAATCAACACATACCCTCCTATCTAGTAGGTATCTATCTGCTGATCTGGTGGATAGTTTCTGTATCTATACCAGGCAAACTGTGGCTTGCAGGCCAACTCCAGTCTGTGACATATCTTTAAATGTCTTAAACTGAAGTTTTTTACATTTTTAAAAAGTTGCTTAAAATGAAACAAAACAATGAAGAATATGTGATAGTCTGCATGTGGTTCTTAAAATTAAAAATATTATTTGGTCCTTTACAGAAAATGTTTGCTGACCCCTTGTGGGGCTTCAGAGAATGTGTTTCATGGTGACTTTCTGAGCAAATTTTGCTGAAAACTTGGGATCCTGGGCTAAATGGAAGCCTTGGAAGATAATTTATGACTCTAAAGAGAGAGAGAGAGCACTTCAGAGAGATTTCCCTCCTGGAGGTATCTGCTTTCAGTGCAAGGGGGACTGAGACCTGGGACGTGGGAGACATTCCCTTCTCGTAGAGCTAGAGACAATGGTCTTAACTTTCTCCTGGAGAGATTTACTTACATTCCAAAGGTTAGAGTAAGAAGTTAGGAACTTCCTGAAGAAAAAAGCTTTTCTCCTTCCTTTTAAGAGATGAACAGCATGCAGCTAAGCACTCAGACTCACTTTTTCATAATTCCTGGTCTACGATGCAAACTCTGTACATGTAGGGTGACACCAAGCTTTCATCACGTTGGCCCAGGAGTAAAAACTGGGCCCAGGGGAACCCGGCAGTTGCTGTTTGCTGTAAAGTAAATAATGATTAATCTACGTGGCTCCAGAAACCTCGTGCAGGCATTCAGGATAAATTTGGTATGGGTATAAAAAAGTTAACACCATTGCTTAGTTCATGTGAAAGACCATCAGAAATTACTTGCTTAAAGTGGTTTGGGGCATTTTGAGATATTCCGTCAAAGGTGAAGGTCATGAAATTTGCACAATGTCTGTAAGTCTCTGGATGCTGGAGGCAGCATATACCTCATTTAGGCAAGCTACTTCAACCCATTTATCAAGTAACCCCCAAACTTGCCAGTTTTAAGTGGGGCCCAGAACAGAAGGCTCTGCAATGTTCCAGGCTGCTGCTCTGCCACCTGGCTCAGAGGAACCAGATGTGATGGTGCTTGAAGTGGCAGAGATGCTGTTTGGAGCCTTTCACAGGTCCTGACAGGTGAATCAAATCCTTAGGATTTGGAGCGAGGCCTGCTATCCTCTGTTGTTATCTAGTCACCTTTTGAGAAACAGCCTTTGGTTTGCTACCAGGCCTTAGTAGCTGAATGCTTGACCGTGGGTCACCAAGTTATCATGCGAGCTAAGCTTCTCATTATGAACTAATGTTATCTATCCAGCAAACCATAAATGTGGATTGCACAACAGCACTCCATCATCAATGATGTGGTTTGTATGGAATTGGGCTGGAGTAGGCCTTGAAGGCACAAGTAAACCTCATGAGGAGGTATCCTGGATGCCCACAGCCCCAACTCCTGCCACATTGCCTTCTCTCTCTCAACCCGCACCTACAGCCTCATGAGGTTGCTTTGTTTTGTTTAGGTACCGGGGGCTGGGGATTGAACCCAAGACCTCCGATGTGGGAAGCCTCAACCAACTGAGCCACATCCACTCCCCCACGAGGAGGCTTTTATAAGATGACTGTGGAAGAAAAAAACTCAGGTGTGGTTTAGACGATTCTGCCCCTAGTGGACAGTCGCGGCACTACAGCCCCACTCCAGGATGCTCCTGAGGACAGTGCTGGGCGCGACCCCGAGCAGTGCCCCTGCTTGTTCATTTGGCCTCAGTGAGGTCTGGACCCACAGTGTGACTTTTGCTCATTCACATCGCGGATCTGCTGACTCCCCTCACCGGTGCCGTCCCTCACGTTTCTGACCCCGGGGCCAGGTGGGTGTTCAGGTCCATTACGGAGGCTTTGGAAGGATAACTCATACCACCAAGGTGAGAGGAAGCAAGAACTGGCCCGGGTTTCCGTCTGACCTTGTGGGCTCGTTTCTTCTTGTTCTCTCTTTCCTTACCTCCATCTTCCTTTCCTAACCGCCTGCCCTGTAGACTTTAAGGTCAAACATCAGACACAAAGACACTGGCTTTACAGAGTGTGTTTAAACTACTCCCCCAGGTGTGTAAATTCAAACTGCTGTAGTAAATCTCTTTTGTGTGTATATGTGTGTATTATCCTAGTGGTTGTACTTCAAAGATACACTTTACACTTTTATTTAGCTATTTCTACACATATACATGTTTACTGTTTTCATGGAAACGTGGTGGAAGTGTGTTCTTGTAATAATTTTGTCATAATGAATATGATTTTTTAAATTTGTGTGTATGTATAAGCAGTGATTCCCAAACTACTGCCAATGAGAATAGTAGCCTCTAAGTTTTTTTTTTTTTTTTTGGGGGGGGGGGTTGGAGAAATGGGATTAAGGTGCTACAACTGTTCTGATTTTTAAAAAATTCTATCTGATCTGTCATTGATTGATTCAATCATTCTTTCAAACTCTTAAGTGTGCATTGTGCCTAAGCAACACAATTTCAACTCAAAAATATCATTAGTTTTGCAATGAATAAACTGATTTAATAAACAGTGCAATACTGCACCATAAGCACCAAAGTTTATACAATGTACTGTGTAGCCAAGATAGAAGGAGAGATCAACATTCTCTAAGAGTCAGCGTAAGCGTCAAAAAGGTGATGACTTACTGAATAAACCTGGCTTAGTTTTTAAGATTAATGATACTCTGAAACATCCTAAGCTAATCAAACATTTAAATGCTTTCCTGAAAAGAATTATAATCCAGTGCCTGCTTATATATTTATTACTTTCCAAGTTGAATGAAAAGGATGGACCTTTCATTCCACACTCAAGGCTTTTGATCATTTACTCATTTATTATTCATAACAGAAGTCTTTTTTAAGTTTCCATGGAACAATTTTGTCCAAACCTTTCATGTACATCTCTGACATCAAGGTTTTCATCTCCCTAAAGCTCCTTGGTGAGTCATAAAGTCATTTCGCATCTAAGTTACTTGAGATACAGTACTTTTTAAAACGCATGTATAAAGCTGCCATAGTACATTTTGACAATGTGTATTTCCATCACATTTGATATTTAAAAACAGGTATCTTTGGGTGTATATTCAAAATCACCACAATGAAACTAGAATTCCTAGATGGCCTACTATATTTTTTCCCAACATTTATTTTGAAACTTTTCAAACTTACAGAAAAGTTGCAAGAAAAGGACAAATGATAATTGCAGATGAAGGGTAGATGCCCACGTACTCTTTACTTCGAACCGCCAAGTGTAGACAGCCACGGTTGCTTTATTTGTTTAAGTACACACAACAAGAAGTCTTCAAATATTCATTAAGTTAGAACGTATAAAACTAAGAATAGGACAACTGGATCAAAGCCACTGTGCCCTTTCCAAGACAGTCCTCCTCCCACCTGGGACAGGGGTTTTAGTTCCTCTTGTGTCTTCACTTCTTCTGCCATCTGAAGTTATCCAATCCAATTCTCTAGGTAAGAAACTGCTTTTGATCACAAAAGCCAATTATCTAGAAGTGAACCGCACATGGTTACTACAAGATGGCTGCAGAACTGCCCTCCTACAGAGGTGTGCTTTGGAGGTTCTGGGCTTTTTGCTTCACCTCACTAAATGGACATCTTGGTACATATTTTACATTGGGGATCAGTTATTGGTTATATACAAACTTATTTTAAATTAGTGTCAAAGAAAGAAGACCGTGAATAAATGTTTGCAATTTGAATGTCATATTCTATACAAACGACACAGGAGGATGCCAGCAGAAGGAGTGGAATGAGATGTGCAGACACTCCACACCAGTGCTGGTGTCAGCTGAGCCATCGCCCGTCTCTGGAGGAAGGGTGGTAGAAAGAAGTGATGTAAATAATCCCAGCTGGACAGAACCTACTTTCTTGTTTACAAGAGTGAAAATCACTTTCCTGAAGCTGCTACTGGTGTGCAAGCAGGTTTACCCACTGTTGGCCGAGTTGTGGTGTCAGGACGGGGTTATTGAAGCGTGTCGTGCTCCTGGGCTGTATCTGACCTCTGAATGCTCATAAGGAACAGAAAAACTGCCCTTCTCAACGGCACTGGCACTTTGACCCTTCCTAATAACCATTTAAATCACTGGTTCACAACTTGGAGGGCACATCAAAATCAACTGTGAAAGGTTTTTTTTCTTTTCTTTGTTCTGGTTTCAAGCAGAAGTTCATCCACCACCAACCAAATAGGTTTCTAGGACTTCTGTGTTTTGTTTGTTTTTTTGCCTGAAACTTCTTTATTTTTGGGTGATGCTTCTGTGGCAATTTTCAGTTCACTACAGAATCTTGATTCATGGTTTAACGAGGGGTGTTTTCCTTCATGCGAACATTTAGGGTTTAAGCTGTAGGAGGGTCGAGATTTAACTTTATCATTCTGTGTAATTTTTTAAATCACCTGAGGTGATGCTCATGTAATTCTGATAATCAGTGCCTTCATTGACTTAAAATATGGTAATTATTACCACAAAGGCTAACAAGTTTAGACTACTGACATTTGCAAAAGAGCTAATTACTTACTTTTCTGTAGTATTTGAAGGATGGAGAATTATTTGGTTACCTAAAAGCTAGTATTTTCCATAGTTCTTGACCAGAAAACTATTCTTATTTTCAGTGATTACATAAATCTTAAGGTTTCAGATCCCAAGATAAATAATATAAAAAGTCTTCCATATTAAAACATAAAATATTTTCAAAGCTTATGACTCATGTTAATTATTTTTCTTTCTTATTGCTCAATCAGTAATCATTTAGATACTTTTGGACTGTGCATTTTAAATCTTCAGTTAAAATAAAATTGTAAGTATTAGCTTTTGATTTTTTGCTTTTGTAAATAAGAAACCTTTAGTTCTAACACACTGGTGATCAGTGGTGATCACTGTATAAAAACAAGAGATTCAATCACTCAATCATTCATTCACCCTACAAATATTTATTAAATGTGTACTACATGATCAACATTGTTGTAGGAATTGGGGTTAGTGCATTGAAAAAAAAGGTTCTGACCTCTCAGAGCTCAGATTGTGTGTGTGTCTGAGACGGGGTGCTGGCAGTAAACATACAAGTTAAAAATCCATTTTCTAGCTCCTATGGGACACCAAACTTATGCCCTGTTGTCTTCCTTCTCCTTCTTAACTCAAACTAAATTAAGCTTGGGGCAAGGAACTTGGTTTATGCAGGTAGAAAAGGAAAATGGTTACCTCTCAGTCAGGTTATATTGTTGGCTCCAGGCAGAATTGTGCCACCCTCCTGCTTTCTGGTGTTTTCTCTTTCTTGTAAGGACCTCCCTGAAGGTCACAGGAAGCAGCCAACACTAAAGTTCTGTCTTTTCAGTCTTTTTCTACCAAGTACTATAAACTTCCGGTCTTTGTATGCACACACCTGGTAACATCAACAGTTTAACAGTTTGAGCCTCAACTTCTCTGCTGGGAAGGGAATGGGGACTTGCCACTGCCTTCCCCCCTCCCATTTTGACTCTGCAAACAAGGTAGAGAGGTTAAATGATGTGTTCAGAATTAAATAACTATCGACAGATTCTATTCAGATCTGAACCTTAGTTTATCTCCAAAAGGTTTTTAAAGCTTTATTTCATATTAGAACTCTTAAGAACTAAGCCACAACAGTTTTCCCTCCACAATATATCTGAGGAATTCCTCAGTTAATAAATTATTGTGGTTCTCTCCAATGATGGGCCCAGAGTAAGGGGGGAATGAGGGAATGTCAGAATTTTTGAGGTGGTAAAGACTTGTAATTAAAAAAAAAAGTTTCTGGTATGCCCTCTATAGATTGTTTGGTCCCTATGTAAATTGCTGCTATATTTCACACATCAATATTTGAATGGCTCTTTGCATATTTATAAGAACCTTAGAGAAAAAATCATTATTTTGGAAGCTAGCAATTCAGAATTTGAGATTATGCTATCAACAACTGTAAAGAATAGATTGTAAGATGTGTGGAAATAAAGCATGAGAAATGAGAAAGAAAACATTTAAAGTATTTTCAAATGTTAGTATTACCCATTTGTATATAAGTAATCAATGTCAATTACACTTGGATACTATTTTATACAGATTTAATAGACCCACTACTCAACAAACTGTTAGCAGTCCATCCAAAATGTTTTATGAGCTGGATTTCAAAGTAATAAAATACCACTGTAATTTTATATTCTAGAATTCAGGTTCTATTTGAAATTCATCTCATCTTCCCGTAAAAGCACTGAATTTATTGCAAAACAAGTGATTTATTGTAATTATATCACCAAAGCACTGACATTCAAAAAAGTGTTTCTATTCACAAAACTTCATACAATTGTTAAATGTTCTTTTAAAGAGAAGTAAACATATAATGATGACATTTAAGTTGACAGTGATTCTATCTTTTTAAAGGTTTATATTAAACACTATGGATAATTTGAGTGCAAGGGATTTACATGATAATCCTGGAAACTAAACTAGTGAATTAAATCAGTCTTTAATGAAAAATGTGAATTCATCTATGTCCAAATATTGATGAGTTTTGTGAATTCTTTTAATCCTTCCAAAATTATCCCTTGGCAAAAAGGGAGTCACACTCTACAGAAGTTCTTACAAACAGCTTTCAGATTATTTTAAAACACCCTCTCAATTATTTAAGTCATATGATCTTAAAATCTCAATCATGCCAATTCAGAATGCTTATAAAGGTCCCCAACAATCAGTTTAAGAAAAAAAGTAAACAAAGGAATTTAACACAGAATTATTATACAAGCTATTTCTGTGTGTATGACCTCAAAATCTGAACTATTAAATGCTACTGAGTCATTAAAATCTAACCATTTACTGCAGGGGTTCTTAACCTTTTTTGTTCCACGGACCCCTATGCTAGTCAGGTGAAAACCACAGACCCCTCACTAAGGCCACACTATACTGTGTATTATTTAGTAAATGCATCACATCCATACCAACATGTCCCCACATGAATGTTTTTTAAATTTCAGTTCAAGCTCACGGACCCCTTGTTAAGAACCCCTGATTTACTGTACCTTTGACTGGGCTTTATAATAGCATCACACACAGATCCAGAAAGTACAGCATATCAAACAACTCTACTGAAGCAAAAACCATTTTCACTTAAATCCATAAATGACCATGTGCTGAAGACTGTGATGCAAAATTTCAAGTGGAAAATAGGAATGAGGACAGAAGAAACCTGTTTCCACAATCTACTCTTTGAGCTTTCATTTTCATTTACACAACTCTTTCATTTACACAACTAAAACGTAATTTATTAAATTGGCTTAACCCTTTTTGGACCCTTCTGTTGGAAAGAGAAGGGACCCTGGTATATGTGGGCATAAGGTGGCTTTGCTTTAGTGCTTACATTTGTGGGAACTCTACCTCCCAGGAAACCCCGTTCAGTCTCTGGGTATTGTTTTTGTGGACCATTTCCTTCACCTGAACTGCATTTCATCTCCCCATTACCTCCACCCATAGTACTGCCACAGTGGCAGACACGCAGCTGAGAAAATCTGACCCCTTCATGTATCAGATTTGAAGACAGCCGTGTGTTCTGTTTACCCCCGTCTCTTGTCTGCTGAGCCCTAAAGATCCCCACATCTAATAATTAGCAATAGTTTTATGCTGAATAGATGATATGAAAAAGGAAACCAAAGAGAACAGAAAAGTGGAAAATTTGCAATCAAGCACTTCAAGTAAAAACTGACTATCAATTCTAGGCTAAAAACTCCAGAAGGGCTGAGACCACTACTGTCTTTGACTCCGTATTCTCAAAAGTACAGAAATGGTAAGTTCAAAAACATTTGCTGAATGAATAAATTACAAGAAATAATTTGACTTTTTTCACTAGCTGTTTAAAACATCATTTCAGGATATAGGAGATTGGCTTAGGGAAATGTTGAGCATTTATGACTACAGTCTGAAGCCATGAAGGAAAATCAAATAATTTTTCCATCAATATTCAATTACCCATTAATATTTAAATATATTAGGATTATATTCTTAACAACTTGACCTTTCTCTGTGGTAGATGATGATATAAATTCTACATGACGTGAGAAGAGAAATACATTAAATCGATAAACATTACAGTTAATATTTGAGTGCTCATTATGTGCCACTTTTCTAAATATACCTCATGCATAACCCATTTAACTCTCACAATCCAATGAGACAGGTGCCATCATCCCCAAATTACAGACAAGGCAACCCAGGAGCAGGGAGGTTAGGTGCCTTACCCAACTTTACAGAGGTAAGCGATGGAGCAAGAATTTGAATCCAGGCAGTGACACGGAGCCTCCACACACAATGCTCTTCAGCCTCTCCAGACACAGGAGAGTCTGTCATCCTCCCGTGGAACTCAGCAACAGCTGAACATGCTTAGTCACCCTTACCACAGAAGGCCTGTGCTCACCAGCTAGTCTGTGCAAGCTTACAAGTTGTGAGGGGCCATTTTATGTCTGTTATTCCTGTGCCAGAGAGTAATTCACATCAAAGGACCTGCCCATGGAATAAAATATGAAAAAGAAATTTAAACATTAAAATTTGTATAAAGCTGTTTCTTCATATCTTTCCCCATTTGATGCTAAAAAACAAAACAAACAAAGCAAAACACAGAAAACCTGAAGCTGTGGGCTCCCATTTTACTGACAATGAAAGTGAGGTGCTGAAGTTGTGATGTATCTAAGATCACAGTTCAGCAGGTGATCAGGGACTCAAACCCATTTCTTCTAATTTTAGATTCTGTAAAACGATAGTAAAAGATGCCCTTTTGAAAAAATTAGTATTTACAAATTATCAGGTCTTACACGATACATTGTAAATACAAAACATACTAAACCTATGAATTTTAGGATCGTCATCTATAATATACGGGAATTACATTAGAATCTCATCTCTAAAATGTTTAAGCTCTAAAATTCCATTTCTATAATTATGAGTAATTTACAATTTTAAGAAAAGGAAAAAACACGTGTAGAAGATCAGGATTAGCTGCCCTCTCTGCTTGCACAGATACTATATTCATTTTGCAAACAACCAAAAGAGAAATAGTAAAAATAACAAAGGATTACACATTTTCAATTAATTTATTTTAGAAAAACAAAGGTTTACAATTGGTGCCATAAGGCAGGAGGATATCATGAATTCAACAAGTTAGTAATACAGACTTTCAAAAACCTTTATTATTAGTCCAAAGTAGAAAATTATTTTTGCCCACTCTTGGACTCAGAAACATTCAGAAAAAATATATATATATAAAAATAAAATGGCAAAACTAACCCACAAATTAATTGATAGTCCTAACATTTCACACTAAACAATTTCTGCATAAGAATAGCTGAGTGGTTTTTCCCTGTCCTTCCTCTACATCATATGATGCAATGATAAAAATATCTAAATTACTGTTTGCAAAACCCAAACCAAAAAAGTTCCTCAAAACAAAATACAAGATACAACATTATCAAGACAAAATCCACTAATCTAAAACAATACAGTTAATCGTTTTAACTACTAATACAGATCCAAGACACACAGCCCTTCCTTCATTCTTGACATTTGGCATCTTAAAGTTATCTCTAGATCAGATACCAGGAAGCACTGTATGTGGGGAAGGAAAAAAAATATTCAAGGGCTAATACTCCTGGAGCAAATTTCAGATAATATTAGTACAGAAATATTAAGATAACAATGAAATGAGCAAAAAACAATGGACGCTATGATGGCGAGCATAGGTATTTGATAAAAACACGCCATTTCTCTTTGAAATAGGTTGAAATATTTTTGAAGATTGTCGAGTACCAGGTTCTGCAACAGAAGCATTTACAATTTTTAATTTTAGAATTAAAAAGTTGAACTTTACTGCAACTGCAAGAGAAGGCAAAACTCCAACTTACTGAAGGATAGTCCCCACTACAGATATGTACTCATAAGATTCATCACTGAAATAAGATATCTAAGCTCTTCTACTAGGCTCAATTACTAAGAGTTCTGTCTTTATTTTGAAGTATTTTTCCTAAAATGAAAAGAGCTTCGTAAGCTCTGATATTATACTGAAGGGAAAATCATACTAATAAACAAAAACTTGAAATTTGTTTTGCGAGCAATCTGACAATATGAATAAAAATAGAGACAAAGTTTTAATACGAAAGGGAAGAAACGAAATTTCTCACAAGCAACC
>JAQZBX010000768.1:52297-75101 GCA_029593785.1 Cabassous unicinctus
CTATTGAGGGCTTTTATTTAGAAAGGCTTGAATAATTCATTCCACAACCAAAAATATATAGATGACTAACATATGAGTAATAAACACAAATGAAAAAATCAGTAATATATTCTGTAACAATTTCCCCATGTCACTTAGTCCTGAGCTTTCACTTCCTTACTAGACTTGAGTCTCGAATGAAGCATCCATAGTTTTCTAAGCTCATTATTACTGGTGTACAGAATGACCACCGGGAACATTAATAATCATCTTCCAAAACAACCCCTCAAAGTGTAATGACACTTTGGAGAAGAATCCGCTTGCTAAATTTACAGGACATAT
Organism: Cabassous unicinctus; assembly: GCA_029593785.1. Lineage (NCBI taxonomy): Eukaryota > Metazoa > Chordata > Mammalia > Cingulata > Chlamyphoridae > Cabassous > Cabassous unicinctus. The sequence goes on from JAQZBX010000768.1 coordinate 52,619, forward strand.
TTCTGGTTTTCACTGAAAAACATTTTACTCCTGTATTTCCTGAAATTCTCTATGACTGCATGTTTGTTTCATTATTAAAAAATATAATAATGGGGTGACAAGCATTAAGAATGAGTATTTAGTTGTTAAGTATTAAAAAATTAGTACTACCAATTCCTTAGTACTTAAGATACAGGAGTTTCAGTTCAGTTATAATCAGCATGGTATAAGAAATAACCAAGAGCTGCCCTTTGGGACCAAAGCCCCAACAACTATTTTTAAAGTGAGTAAATAACTTTAAATGTTTAATGAAATCCTTTATACTGAATAACTCAATTATTCAATTAATACCATCCAAATAATATTTGCTAATAAAATTCTAAACTTAGCCAAAAAGAAAGCCTCAAAAATAACAAAAACTTATATCTACAATAAACATGTCAAACACTTAAAAAAAATATCAATTTGTATTAGGATAGAATTCCTACCTGATTTCATTATGGATAGAAGATGAGCAGTCACTGGCTGAAAGAGGTTGAAAGACTGAAGAATGGAGAAGATAACAGGCAGACCTCTTTTTTCACTGGGCATGACTTTTGTTGTTTAGCAATCTGATTATGATATTTATTATTCATTATGAACACAGATATACCCATAATGTTACATAACAGGCTGTCAATAAATTACACACACACACACACACACACACACACACACACACATGACTATCAGTTACCATAGACTATGCTAAATATTACTTTTGAAAAAGCAGCAAAAACTTTTTTCCAAGGAAATTTTAGAAGAAACCTCAAAAGATGAAATAGGGGGAAAAAAAACCTAAACTAAACTGTTGTGGCTAAAGCTGGGTAGGAGTGATAGATCTTCCCCTTACTGCGGTGATGGCTGAGATACCTGTTAAGAGTATCTCAGGGAATGGCTTGAAACCACAGCTCCAAGTCAATCCTGTTAACATAGCAAAGATCAAATATGACCATGTTTTCCCACCACACAGGGCCCTATGAAAACTGTATCATAATGCAACTGAGTATAAAGTTAAAGAGTAACATTTTCTCTCCTTTACAAATAACAACCAATGAAATAAAATTATTATGCTATATAAAACCAAATAATTTTTAACCTCATAATCTTAATTTGCTCTGTGGAAAAAATTATTAGTACTTCCTTAAGTGCCTAAATTCTAAAGACTTAATATTGTCCATATAAATGTTATCCAAAATATTTGAGGGGAATGGATGGTAGGAGGTGGAGGTATATTTTTCTGTATCAAACATGTATCTTTGACCTGACTGACCAATGAAAATATCCTGCCCAAGAATCTTAAATCTGTCACAGAATATTCAGATAGAAAAACATGCAAATATAACTGATTGTTATAACATCTACAAGGTTAAACTTTGTTTTTCTTTGCTTGGTTTAGACATTTCATTTCTCTGTTCCAGAACACCACCCCCCAGCCCACCCCCATTTAAGAGAGGAATACTTTCATCCATGCAGTCGATATTAGCAAAATACAAATAACATGTTCTCTTCTGTAAAGATCATGATTAAATGTCTAAATTCAATAAATAGACTCTTTAATAATTTGAAGTCCTATCAAATATTTTATACTATTAGAGGCTCAATCTTTCTTCTTTTCTAACACATCTTTGGGTTCTTGCACCGTAGGCACTAGAGAGTCTGCACTGCTTGGCTCCAGTTGTTCCTTGCTTTCTTCCATCGGTTCTTGACTTTCAATTTCACTTTTAGATATTACATATCGTTCTTCTATGTAACCTCCATCGGTATCAGCTGTGTAGATCCCATAGCACATGATACTGATGACACCCAGTGGCAGGCCAAAGAGAAAGCAGCCCATAAGTGGTGAGCTCTTGAATATAGACTGTGGAAAGATAATTAAAACTCCTCTGATACACAAAAGCACAAATTAACTTAAAACCATTACAGATTATTTCCTCTTGCTGCCATTCAATTTTTAAAATAAGTTATAGAACAATTTGAATGTGTTTTGAATACAATAAAATTGAGGTTTTAACCTATTTTCAACATGTTTCAAATGTTCTCCCTCCTGCCCCTCAATATCTCTAGGTTACACTAGCTGAACAGAGAAGCAACAAGAGGAAGGAGATCACAGCAAGAACATTCTTGGTTAAGATGCTCTCAAAGTGAACATGATTTGGGAATAATAAAATAAGGCTGTCAGTTCCAATGAATCAATGTCAGTATTTCTGCAGTAATTTCAACGGTAAAGATACTGTGAGACACAAATTTTATATGTGTGCATCTATGTATATGTGTGAGACTGAGACAGAGGGGCACTGTGTACGTGTGTGTGTGTGTGTGTGTGTGTGTGTGTGTGTGTGTCTCCAGCTATTGGCAGCACAGTAAGGCACTGGATATTCTATAAACTTTTCTAAAGACACTTATTTTTCTAACATTAATCACACAGGTGTTCAACAGCTTTAGAATGCAAACTGAGAAGGCTGGGGTATTTGCCATGAAGAAGGTATACACATCTTCTCTTCACATGGCATTTTAAAAATTCTTTATTCATCTTGTTAGTAGTAAAGGTTCATTAACATATTAAAGTATTAATTTCCCTCAGTTTATATACTGTCTCCTCAACTCTCAAAAAAATAAAAGCAATTTTCCTGAATAAAAGTTTATAGTATATATACTATATAGAAATATAATATATTCTATAGGTTGCATCTGTAACTCCTGAGAAGTAACACAGACAAGTTCCAAGGAGAGAACACTCACGCTGGATTGAAATAACTGAAGGCATGTTTTGAGATGGAAATTTAAAGATAAGGATGAGACAGAACAAAGTACAGTGTGAGCACTGTCAAGAAGCATCAGAAGAGCTTATGCAATTTTCAAAAACCAAATATTCTTGAGTAGAATATTTTAAATAGACCAAAGTATTCAAAGATACATAATCTGAAAAGGGGAGGAAAGTGAACAAAACAGTGTTACTGCATCAATTGTGTAGTGGTCTAAAGAATGGACTGGAGACAGGTGAGAGAAAAGAAGGTGACCAGTTAGGAGCCAGAGAAGTAGCCAGACAAAGCATGAGCCCAATCCATGCTGGCGGCAAGAGAAAAATAAAGAAATGTCACTGATAAGATGAAGAAGTTATGAAAGGATTAAGTCAAAAATTATAGGAATTAATTTCCCACCAACTGTACAAAGTTAGTTATATTTTAATGACTTCTTTTGGCCATGATGATGAAAATGTCCATGGAGTAGCTCAAAATTGACAATTAGAAGTAAGTTTAAGACTCACACAAATTTAGGAATTCTTCTGCTCTCAAGGCAATCAATAGTTGAAGCTAGAAGAATTAAGAAAAATTTCTTAAAGTTCCAAGTAAGAAGGGTTCATTCAAATCTAAGGACTGAAAAGGGGAGAAAGAAGAGTTTCTGAAGAAGCTCTAAACAATTAGAGACAAGAAAACAAAACAAAACAAAACAGTAGTGGTGATTATCACAGCAGAAAGGGAAAGCAGAATACTAGGAAAGGGATGCTTTGAAGACACACAGAGGAAATCATTAACAGATTTAATAATTAGTAAGCAATTGGTGAGACTGGGCTTTAGTTTTACAGAGTGAAAAGAAATGGAAATCAAAATGGCAGAGCTAATCAAATGAGGGATGATAGGAAAATCAAGGAAATATTTACAAAGTAATTATAAAAGATAAAAGTGCAATGAGGGGCAGAAGTGTCAATTTAAGTCATCTACTTTTTGGATATTTTTCCTATATATAACAATTATGAATAAATATTGGGATGAACAAGGAAAGAAAATATTGTTGGAATGGGATTGACCTATCACGTTTAATTTAAAGTCTGCTTTTGAAGGAAGGAATGAAGAAAAGAACAAAAGGAAAGAAAGGAATAAGAGAAGGAAGGAGGGAATAGAGGAAGAAGAGAGGAAGTGAAGAAGGAAGGAAGGTCATCTGTAAATGATCCTAATTATTTACCAGTTGGGGAAAGCACAGAATTAATGATGGTTTTAAAAGATCTAAAATATTATTTCAACTATTTCAAAGAATAAAAGATTGACTTCCCAAGACACATCATTTATTCTCTTTGATAAAATATTCCCAGAAGACAGAACTTAGTGGAACTATCTACACTTCCATCAAATCACAGAAATTAAATAAAACCTTTAAATGGTAGGGTAAGGAAATAAAATCTTAAAATCATACTATCAAGTTATCTGATTCTGAATTTTAGTTAACAATTGAAATCATAAAGAAATAAGGAAAAAATATTTTCTAACTGATGAATATATTTTCTTAATATAAATACTGAGTAGTTCATATTCTGCAATTTTTTCCTACTTCATAAAAAAAATTCCAGATTTTACCAGTTAGACATAAAAAATCTAAATATTCTTACTTATAAATGACACTAAATAAACTTACCACGATAGTAGATTTGGCATCAAATACTATTCTCTTTAATCTCTGCAAAATGCTGTCACCTCCTTGGGCCTTAAAATTAATAGGGATGAAAAAATTAAATTGTTACATAAGTATTGTAAGCATTACTTCCTTTTTCCATGTTACGTAATTTCACAATTTCTGGTCAAGGGCTGACTACAGAAGATTACCTGAAGCTCCCCACAGAACTGTGTTGTAAACATTGTTTTGCTTGTCCCATACTCCTTTTGTCTACTTGTGTTAACACACCCTGATTCTGCTCTAAAGAATTCATCCTCCCCTGTTCAAGATCCATGTAGCTTAGTGGAGTCGACCCATTCCGAGTCCAGACCTGCCCAGTTTTTGGGTTTAGCTGGGATTGCTAAAGGAGAACCGCTGCAGGATATCTCTGCTACTGTGAAGGGAGAGTTTCCCTGGGATGAAGCGCAAAAAGAAGAGCAGAAAGGCAGAAAGAAAGATTTCTGACGAAAATCAATCAAATCCCTGCAGTCTGGCTCATTCCTGGAATTTTCCAACTATATAAGTTAATAAAAAATAAAATCTTTTTGTTGTCCAACCCTTTGAGGTGGTTGCACTAACTTAGATGTATAACGGTTCTCACTCATACAGGGAAGTCTCATGCCAACAAAAACATTTTCAAAAATACAAAATTCCTACTACATGATCAAGAGTATTTTTCCTAACTTCTTAATCCTGACCAAAAGTAGAAATACTTGTTATCCTGTGAGCCAACTTTCAAATAAAGTTTGTGTAAAACTGAAGCAAGTTTCACAAAATAATAAACTTAATGAAAGCAATGAAACCTCATATTCTCTTGTTTTATTCTACGCTATTGAAGTAAGATTAAGAGCCACGCTGATTACAGTCTGCTCAAGTGATTTCATGGACCTCTAATATGGGTGGTATCTACCTGTATGGAAAACATTATGGCATGATTTATAGGGGGGAAAAAAAAAACACAACAGAAAATTTAAGACTATCCAGTCATTATTTCTGAGAAATCATTTATAAGCTTCTATTTAGAACTTTCCGCTGGGGCTCTGATTCTCAAGACATTTCCGTATTTCTTAAGGAACTGTGGTCTTATTCTCAGGTTTTTTTAGAAAACCAATCCTAATAACCCAATTGTACTCTTGGACCCAGAGAAGCATTAAGAGCCAGGAAAATTCATCACTGGGTTTGTCCTACACACTGTAGACCTCTTAGCATGCCTAGCCTGCTGACGTAAATGCCAAAGACACCTTCCAATTACTGTGATAACCAAAAATGCCCTCCGAATGGACCCCCAGAGGGTAGACTAAGAACTTTCTTAGTCTGGGAGAATGTGATTTTGCTTATAAGAGGAGAGAAGTAATGTATGGAGGCTTCCCCCCACCACCACCCCGTCACCCCCAGGTGACAGCTATTTCTTTCAGAATCAGAATTAAAGAAATGACTTGTTTCTTCTCTACCCCCTCACCATCATCCCTCTGAAATGGAAGTGAACACTTACTTCTACTGTGCCATCTAAAATGCTATTAATGAAATGGACCATGTCTTCAGCATTCTTAATCTGCCTATCTAGTAGAAAGTATTGTTGGTTTGAAGTATTCAGTACAACTACAGTTGGGACTGTCAACTCACTGAAAATACAAAAACAAAAAAATCAAAATATACATTAAATCCAGAGGTAACACATATTCTGACTTGTATTTACATTATCTCTCAGTACAAAAGGAAGGGAAGGAGCATTAACAGCTTTGCTCCCTCTGCCTACATGAGGAAATTTTCCTATTTTGCATCAATTTTTAAAAGTTAAATTAACATTATGTGATAAACATTCTAATATACAATACAAAAGCAATCACTATCAAACTTAAGGCTAAATGTTACTATGTATAAAATATCAATTTCTGGGCAATATTTTAGACTTTGAATACCATCAGTGTTAATCATATCCAACCCCACCTCAGTGAAATGGCACTCAGGTAACTAGACAGCTAAGAGCATGGTCTATGGAGTCATACTGCCTGCTCGTAAATCTTAAGGCTTTTTCTTATGGTTGCAGGGCTTTAGATAAGTAGTTCAGCTTCTTAAGCTGAATGTTTTTCATTTATAAAGGCGGTGAGACAATAGTACCTATCTTGCTGTTAAAAATAAATGGGAAAATTCAAGTTAAACATTTAGCACAGTACCTTGCACATAATACATTTTCAGTAAAGTAAACAGTTGTCAATTCTCTGAATTCCCACTACATACTCCACCTCTTTCTCAGGGTTGTATCGAGCATCGATTAGTTTGCAGACTGGAAAATAACCTAATATTCCCAATGTATCATTAGATTGTTTTATTTTTTTTTCCTTCATGGATTTTTTGGTGTAATTATTTTTTTTAAAAGGGCCTTATTAAGTCCATATGTCACATACATGTCACTTTGTGGTTATTCCTTTGTCTATATGAAAGCATTATGTGAAAATATAAAACCATAGTAGAAACAATTCATATCACTATATTATCACTATGTAACTGAGTGCAGCAGATTGCTCTATTGTTCCTAATTCTTTAGCCCTCCCCAAATCACACCCTCTTCCAAGTGACTGCAGTGGTTCCTGTTACAGGGAAATGTGCTCACGTGACCCTGGTGGTGTGCTTAGCCATGGAATCTGGCCAAAGGGAAGGTAACAGAGTGGACTGAGCAGAGGCAGCCACGTGTCTGCAGGGTAGGGCTTGCCCCTGATGCTTCCAGTGCCCTGAGAAGAATATTCCCAGGAGGATCTGGAAGACATGGAGCAGACCTGAACCTAACTGGCAGTTTGGAGCCACATCTAGCTGTGCCTGGCTGAGATCAGACAATCCCAGGTTACATTAGAAAATGGTTAAATATGCTTAAAAGTACAGAATGCCAAGGAAAGAAGTCAATAAACTGGAGAGACATACTGGACTCATGGATTGGAAGACTCAACACAGTAAAGATGTTAATTCTTCCTCAAATGACCTACAGTCTGATGCACTGCCTGTCAAAATCCCAGGAAAGATTTTTTTATAGGCATAGACAAGCATATTCTAAAATTTATACATAAAGCCATAGATTGTTTTGGGAAGGAGCACTCTACCTGATATTGAGGCTTACTATGTAGCCACAGTAATAAACAGTGTCCTCTTGGAGAAGGGAAAGGCACTCTGATCAACGGAACAGAATACAGAAATCAAAAATACATTTACACTATCATGCCCAACTGATTCTTTTTTTCTGGTCACAGGGTTTATTAGACTCTGAGCATGTTGTGGATTCTTGGCTCCAGTGCAGGGTTTTGAAGCGAGGGGTAGGTGGGGCAGGACCCAGGAGCAGAGGTGGGGGGAGGTTGTGGGAAAAGAAGCAGGGTCAACTGGGGAGAAAAAGGCAGCAGGCAGGAGCTTGCCTCTCACTGGCTAGAGACCCCCGTGGAGGGATGGGGTGGGCATGGAGAAGTGAGGAAAGGAATGCAGGCCTCCGTTTCTCTCAGCTCCCCACCCTCTTGCGCAGCAGGTCCTTTGGGCTCCTGGTTTTTAGGAAGACGTGAGGCTGTTAAGACGCGTGGGCATGACCCAGGACTAGAGTGCTGGGGTCTCCATGGTGCTGCTAGAGGAGTCAGGGCTCTGTTCCTGGAGCTGGGCCTTCAGGGGCCAGCTGTCCAAGGAGCCCAGCCCTGCCCCAGGTCTGGGTCTGCAGTGCAGCATCATGTGCAGGTGCATACAAGGGACTCAGAACTAGGCCAGACCTTTAGGGTCCATGGACATGCAGTCCTTTTGGGGAAGCTTGGCAGCAAAAAGCCCTTGTCCTAGACTCTGCTCGGGATGTGCCACCATCTGCTGAGGCCAGGGGAGAGATAGGCCTGGGATCCCGCAATTGGAGCAGGCCAGGGCTAGTTCTGTGAGAGGGAGGGCTGGGTGGCCAGTCCGCCATGTAGGGCAGGGGCAGGGTCTGACCCATCACAAAGGCCAGGGTCAAGGGCCAGCAAGTTGAGGAACGCCCCATCATACACACCTTGTCAAACTTCTTCTGGCTCTAGACCTTGTTTTTGTTTGTAAATATTAGCAAGATCCAGTCACACAGGAAGGAGTCACCCCAGTGGAGGTCAGGGATGAGGTCAGACTCATGGTGGTAGAGATGAGGCTGAACTTCCCTGCCTGGCCATGCAGTGACATTGCTGTCAATCTTGTAGGCTTTGAGAAAAATGCAATTTACCTTGTAATACTTGGCAAACCTGAAGCTGTAGCCAGATGAGGCCGGGACATACTTGAGGTCAAGCCTCCAGAAGGAATACTTAGGATTGTACTTGGTTGCCAACAGGTCCAGGTCACAGTTCCAGCTGATAATGATCCCAGCAGCTCCCCCTTCTGTATAAGCTCTGTGAAGTTCTCCCTGGTCTACAGTGAAGCCCAGCTTGAAGAGGAGAGGTAGGAGAGCTCATCAAACATGCAGTGTTTCAGATCATCGTCCTTCCTGCTTACAATCTTGCCCCTGGAGAACTGGAATCTGCTGTTCTTGATGAGGATGGTGAAATTTGGGGCCATCTGACCCAGAGATTGACAGAGGCTCTGTCTTCCACAGGGCACCAGCCAGACACCTCACGCTTCTGGAGGCCCTGTGTAACAGTGTACGCAGTGCCTTGCCCACAGCCCACGTCCCCACCACACAGTCATCGCCCGAGTTACAGATGGTATTCTTGACCCTTATGTTGAGGGTTTGCAAGGGGGTGACCTTGATCCTTGTGAAGATGCTGAACATGCTGTCCCTCTCGGGAGGGGCTTCACATAGGCATCCACATCCCATACTTTGTGCTCTGACGTGGTGATGCCCTTGACCTTAGTGACAAAGGAGCTCTTGGGGCGGTCTCGCTGTCCTGGGAGCTTTTCTGCACGATGAACACATCCCACACGAGGAAGAGCAGGACGAGCAGCTGTCTGGCACGGCACACATGCCCAGGTGCCGGGTCCTCACCATGATCCCCCTGCGGCTCGCAGTCCCAGAGTGCCAACCAGCAGCCCCGTCCTGGCTCTGTGCCCCTCCACTCTCCAGAACTGCCCGACCCCGCTGAGTGAAGGCTGGCTGGCCAAATGGCTTTTGACAAGGGTGCAAAAGCAATGCAATGAGAGGAAGATTGACTTTCAATAAATGGTGCTGGATTGGTTGGATACTTGTAGGAAAAAAATGGGTCTTGACCTAAATATTATACCTCATTCAAAAATTAGCTTGGATCACAGACTTAAATGTAATTCATAAAACTATAAAAATGGAAAAAAAAAAATAGGAGAAAATCTTCAGGACCTAGGGCTAGACAAAGAGTTCTTAAACTTGATACCAAACTCACAATCCATAAATGGAAATACTGATTGATGAGACCTCATCAAAACTAGGAATTTTTGTTCTGTGAAAAAGAAGACAAAAGCTACAGAATGGGAGAAAATATTCGCAAACCACACGTACAATGAAAGACTATTATCTAGAATACGTAAAGAACTCTCAAAACACAACAATAAAAAAATTCTAATTAGAAAATGGGCAAAATACATAACCAGACATTTTACTGAAGAGGATATGCAAATGGCAAAGAAGCACATGAAAAGATGTACATCAATAATCATTAAGAAAATATAAACTAAAGCCACATGAAATAGCATTAGATACTTATCAGAATAGCTAAAATAATAAATAGTGACTAGGCAAAATGCTGGTAAAGATGCAGAGAAACTGGTCATTCATTTATTTCTGATAGGAATGCAAAATGATACAGACACTCTGGAAAAAGTATGGCAGTGTCTTTCAAAAACTAAATAAACAATTACCGTAGGACGCAGCAAGTGCACCTCTTGGGCATATATCCCAGAAAAATGAAAACTGAACTTCAGACAAAAACATGTACAAGAATGTTCACAGCAGCTTTGTAATAGCCAAAAACTGCAGGCAAGCCAGATGTCTTTAAACAGATGAATGTTTAAACTAACTGTGATAGATGCACATACTACTCAGCAATAAAAAGAACAGACTACTGATTGGTACACACAACTTGGAATTATTTTGAGTGAAAAAAGCTGACCACAAAAGGTTGAATACTATATAATTCTACTTATATAACATTTTGAAAACACAAAGTTTCAGAAACGGAGAATAAGTTAGTGGTTGCCAGCTGTTAGACATGGGGTGGGGATGGGACAGGAGAAATGTAGTGAGATTATAAAAGGACAACAGGAGGGGTCCCTGCAGTGATGGGACTGTACTGTGGCCTGTTGTGGTAGTGAGTACACAAACCTACTCATATGATAAAACTGTACAGAACTACGTGCGCGCGCACACACACAAGTACAAGTAAAACTGGGGAAATCTGAATAAAATCATTGGACTCTATCAATATCAAAACCTGGTTGGGATACTGTACTACATAAAATGTTACCAACAGAATAACAAAGGAGCTATCAAGCCATGCAAAGACAAAGAGAAGCCTTATATATATACTGCTAAGTGAAAGAAGCTAGTCTGAGAAGGCAACATACTATATGATTCTAATACACAACACTGTGGACTAGGCAAAACTATATAGACAATAAAAAGATCAGAGGGTGCCATGGATTGTTGTATGTGACTAGGTGGAGAACAGTGCATTTTTAGGGCAGTGTAACTATTTTGTATGATAGTGTAATGCAGATACATGACACCACCCATTTGTCAAAACTTATAGAACTGTATACACAAAAATTGAACCCTAAAGTAAACCAATATTGGTTCATCAATTGTAACAAATGTACCACACTAATGCAAGATGTAAATAATAGCAGAAACTGGGGGGTGGAGGGGGCTGGCGGGGTATATGGTAACTGTACCTCCTATGCAATTTTTCTGTAAACCTAATACTGCTCTAAAAATAGTTGATTTTTTTTTTTATTTAAAAATTTTCCAAAGGGGGAAACTTGTAAAGGGTACATGTGGTAGTCTGAGTCTTTTGTGGACCCCAGAAAATTATGTTCTTAAATTAATCCATCACTGTGGGTATGAACCTAATGTAGGTGGAACCTTTGATTAATATTACTTTAGTTAAGGACCTTTTGATTTAAATTATTTCAGTAAGGCGTGATCCAGGGTGGGTCTTAATCCTCTTACTGGAGTCCTTTATAAAGGGGATGAAAGTTGAGAAAGAAAGCTGCAGAACAGAGAAAAATCCCCAGCAGTTGAAAGAGAAGGCACTGGGAGCAAGAAGCTGAAATCAATGGAACACAGAAGCTGAGAGGAAGCCACTGAAACCAGAAGCTGAAAGCAATGAGGCCCAGAGGAGAACGGAGAGACAAGCGGATGCCACCATGTGCCTCGCCATGTAAGACAGGATCACCAGTGGCAAGTCTCCTGATGATCCCTTGAACTGGAAACGTTCACAGCCTCAGAACTGTAAACTTTTAAGTTAATAAATCCCCAGTGTAAAAGCCAGCCTATTACTGGTATAATGCCTTGCAGCTTTTAGCAAACTAAAACAAAACATAGGATTTCTGTTATTTCTTAAAACTGCATTTTAAAAAAAGCTGCATATGAAATCTAGAAGTCAAAATGAAAAGTTAAAAAAAGGAGGGGGTTGACATTGAATTGAAAAAACAGAATCTCTAAACTTCAGATTTTTGCCAGAAAACGGAATCTTAAATATTCTACTATCTCACAAGTCAGGTTAGAAATAAGATTCAGAAAGGAATTTTCAACCATCTCTAGATATTCTAGATATCATCTTGGATTAAAGAGTTCTATATTGGACCCAAACTCCTTTGGCCTCTTACAAATGTTTTACTGGTTTGCCTCAAAAGGTTATTATAAGAAACAGTTGTAGCTAAGTCCCTATTGCTAAAATCCTATTAAAATTACACTTCTATTATAAAGTCCCTGTGGCAGTTTGATATAGTTATGAATTCCAAAAATAGATATTGGATTATGCTTGTGAACTGGTCTGTTCCTCTGGGCATGATTAAGTTATGATTGGGGCTTTGATTGGGCCACGTCAGTAGGAGGTTGACTCCCCACCCCTTGGTGGGTGGGGACTCGGAGATAAAACTACATGGCAGAGCAGAAGAGCTAACTGGAGTTTCGAGTTGGAATTCTGAAGCTGAGTTTTAATGCTGGAATCTGGGGAAGCAAGCACACAGAGGAGCTTGGTCATGAGGAACGAGAGAAGGCCCTGGGAAGAGACAAGCCATTCGCCTGATTGTCTAAGCTGACCTTGTGGAGGAAACAGAGGAGCTGAGCCTGGAGAGAAATGGAGCCATGGGAAGAGAGGAACCCAAGAAGCCTGAACCCTGGCAAACATTGGCAGCTTTCCTACTCCAACACGTGGCAACAGACTTTGGTGAAGGAGGAAACATAAGCTTTATGGCCTGGTAACTGCAAGCTTCTACCCCAAATAAATGCCCTTTATAAAGACCAATAGATTTCTGGTATTTTGCATCAGCACCCCTTTGGCTGACTAATACAGTCCCCCACCCCCTTTCTGAGATTATACAGGGCACAACAATTTCCCTTAGGTTTCTACAAGGTCAATCATACTCCTCCTATAAGCAACAGTTATTATTTTATGGACAATGAGAAATGTGTAAATAACTATTTTCCCAATTTGAGTATTAAAAATTAAGGGCCAAATTTATCAAGTACCTCTAATAATTGTTGAGATCCTTTATTTTATTTTCCTTTACCTTGATTTCTTCATTACATATTATATCTGGTACTTTATATTTATGGTAACCCTATCATGTTCTTGTTGGGATGAGAGAGGTAATATAATTGAATATAAATGAATAAAGGTAAAGCTACTTTATAATTTCAGGCTTTTAATTGAAAATGATGAATGTTACTTTAGGTTTCTGAGATTTTCTTTTACTTTTCCTCAATGTTCTTACTTAGAAAAAGCAAGATGTTTAACTTAACCTGATAAAATTCAAATGAAGGCATTTGCTACACCTATGCTACTAAACAAGGCTGTTCATAATGTTATTGAACTTTCATTGGGCTCTTTGTGCTTCTGGACAGTTGCTCACCCGTCTCTGGGGAGCCTTCGCCCTCTTCCCTCAGAGGCTATTCTAACCCTCCACCACCCTCCTACAGCCCTGCTTTCCTACAGCCTTCTGTGTTTGCTGTTTTGCTCTACCTGAAATAACCTCACCATATTCTTTGCTCAGCAAATACCTCATCTTTTAGACCTTCTCTCAACTACTGGCTCCTGTGGAAGCCAAATACTGGCCTTATTTGAACTCTCCTCCCTTAGTATGCACTGGGATGGGGGTGGACTGCACACGGAACTTTTCACTTAGTTTTGTATTATCATCCGTGGTCTTACCAGAGGTACTTTAAGCTATTCGAGGACTCATTTTTGCATCCACTCATGTTCACTGAGTAGAGTAAGCTCTCGTTTCACATTTAGTATGTCAGTACAGGGTTTGGTAAAATGTTTTCTAATATCCATTTTCTCAAAGGATGAATCAATTACACTGTGAACATAATAGATGCAATTATAATGAAATTCCTCATTTTTCCTATAAAAGTATTTTAGCCTGTCAAATTTATTTTTCTTATACTAGAAATTAACTCTTTCTATACTAGAAATTACACCTACCCATTAAGACTAAATTTCTTAAGGTGTATGTTATATATGGTAATACAAAATTTACAAATTTTTGAATGACATCTTTTCAGAATACTATGAATTATAACAATGAATCATGAGATGATCATCTCATTGGTATTGGACAATATTAAAATTTAGTAAATTTTGTACATAAAATTTAAAAAATAAATAAAATATTTAATGGGTGAATATCTCCATCAGAACATACCAAACACTTGTTTTTTCAGTTATTAGCCCTTCTTCTGTCTGTCTCTCATAAAACAGAAAATTTAAAATTGGTAACGAAAGCACTGCATTTACTTACTCCATCAGCAAGCTATTAATATAGTCATTTCCATCCATATGGCCAAATTGAAAATCCCTAAATAACAAAAGAGAGATAGAGAGAGAGAGAAAGATTTAATCTGCGCCCCCAAAAGGAAGCAAATACAAAGAATGGGACATGAGGGCGTGGTATAAACACAGGAACCCTGTAAATATGTAAGTCACACACAATAAATGCAGAAGAGAACGAAAATTGTACTGGTTTGTGAGTTACAATTACACACGAGTAGAACTAAGCAAATTCTAAGCAATTTCTACTTTGTTTATATATGTTTAAAATGCAGGGCCATATAAGCTCTTTTACCTGAAATATGCTTAAGAATAATTACACACTTTACTGTAAGAAGGGACTAATCAGATGATGCTACATAATAAGTAACAGGAGAAATATACACATTGACCTATCATGAGAAAAGATCCAGAGTGAGAAAAGACTAAGAAAGAAAGAAAATAACAAATTTATATCATGGCAGCAATAATGTTCAATTATTCTTTGATTTCTTGTTAAAATCATCATCTCTGACTTCTGACTGCTCACTTAATTTTATCTCAAATATATTAGGGAGTGTGTATATTTTCTCACCATAAAATTTACTCCAAATCCTATGTAGAAGCAGGATTTACAAATTATAAATAAAACAGTTTTCTGTTTTTTTTTTCCTTGTAGGATATACTATCAAAAATTATCACCATCCAAACAATACACACAAATCCAAGAATGCTATAATTTACTTGTTCCTTGATTCACCTTTAAAAGTATAAAATAGTACTAACAATTGTTTTTACTGTATTACAAAGCATAATTAAATAAAATAAAGGAATCTTTCAGAATCCCAGCACCTACCTATGGAATTGGTCTCTGTAATCTCTAGCAACTTCCTGAATAATTGACTTTAATCTGTAGAAGAACAAACATATGACTATTTCATCTCAATGTGAAAATATAATTATTCACTTATAATATGTGCTACCCTAAGTACTATAGGAAAAATAAGACACCATATAAAGTTTATCTGGAGTCATGTAAAGTCTGAACTGGATGGATTTAAAGCTTAACACTATTTCAAGGTACTATACCTGGTATGTTCAATTGATGTATTTTTCTCATCAATAACTGCAACAGCTACAAGCTTTCCTGAAATTAAGAACAATATATCTAAATTCAATGATAATCCTCATGATATATAAACTTTTCAATTATTACTTACTTATAATTTAATTCCAATTATATTCCACACAAGTTAACTTAATAATTAAATGAACACATTCTTGTGTAACGTTTCTAGAGTGAATCAATGAATTAATAAAGTCCAGGTGATAAGTCCCTTCCCATCACCCACTCCCATACGTAAACAACAGCAAATATTATACAATTTATGTATGCAAATTACTTATTTTTCATTTCACACAATCCCCAAATTGATAAAAGTATTTTGCAGTAAACTAAAATCAGAAGAAATAAGTTGATACATGAAATTTACTAAATGTAGCTCTAAAAGAATCCTATATAACAAGAAGGTGAATTTTACATGGCTGTTCCCTTTATAACCATAGATCACTACTTGCCAATAATAATTCACAGAATACGATCAACTCACATTTATTTTACCCTAAATAGAACAGAAATTCTATTGACCACTTATGTCCTCCAGGGAGAAAGTGTGATGGAATAATCAGAACGCTGGCACTGGAGCCAGAAAACCAGACGTTGCAATTCAGCAGTGCCTGTTATGTTCTAGGCACTGCAGCAAGCCTGGAGGAACAAGGGTTCCTCCCTGGCTCTGTGACTTAAATGCCCACTTATTTCTGGAAAACTAATATCTATTACAATGAGTGTTTGAGAGTTAAAGAGATTACACGCATGAAAAAACTGGACTAGTACCTGGCTCAGAGTAGGTACATGAATGAGGGTTTAATTCACGAATCTTTCAATGTCATCCTCATGTTTTAATGCTGCTTCCCCCCCACTCCACTGCTTAAACATCTCTCTAAATTTTACACAGTCTCAACTCTTAACCCTCTGATGAAAACATTTGTTCACAATGATTATTTTCCTTATGAAATATCATTTAACTTATTGTTCAGTTTTAATTATGTACTTAACTTTCAAATGTCTCATGAGATTCGTCAAAATAGCCACAACATATAGAGCATCTTCCCAAAGAAGCACAGAAACCATTTCTAACATATTAATTTGACAATTACTGAGATCCAAAATAATGTGCTAAGCACCAGGCTAGTTATAGAGGATACAGCGATGCGCCAACAGCCACAACTCTGTCCTTGGGAAGCTTACAGTCTCGTACGGAAGATATTTAATTAAACACTCACACAAACTACAGTAAAAAAAAGTAGAAGAGTTTTAAAGAAAAGGAGCATGGTACTATAAGTGTATTACAGTGAACTAATGTAGCTGTAGGCAGGGAAGGCATTCCTAAGGAAGCGATATTTGATCTGAGTCTGATGGATGAATATGAATTACACATTTCCAGACAAAGAAAACAACATGCATAAAAGTGCTCTGGTGCAAGTAGCAGAGCCTTTTTAAGAAACTGAAAGGTCAGGGAAAGACTAGAGTGAAAAAAGGCTGGAGATTTAAGCAGAGACAGACCATGCAGGGACCTGTAGCCACCAGAACGTCTGAGAAAGACACTAAGTGTCTGAAGCCACAAAAGCCAGGAGACCATTATGGTGACTGTTTGATAAACGGCCTGGCATGGCAAAGAGCGGGCACAGAGACACAGCCGACTCTTCACAAGGGCAACTATGGTGACCGAGCACACAAAAGGAAAACTGCCAGAGCAAACTTCTGGTTCCAAATTAATCTGAGAAAAGAAACTGAGTAGAGGCAAAGCTGCCTACTTTAATTCCCTCAGGGTCATGCTGTCATCAGTGATTACTGTACTGAAAGCAAACTCCTGCATTCCTACATTTTGCCCCTTTTCCCTTCATGTGGCCTACGAGAATCAGAAAGTAAACCCACAATCTGACATATCCTTGTCATTTTCCAATACTGAGCTAATGCATGCCTTCCTCTATAAAGAGAAGCAAAACCAAAATCATCACCAGATAAAGAAAATGTTAAAATGAGGCAGGAACCAGATATCACGCCAAGAAACGATGATGAAATAATAACAGGAGAGCCTGTCAGAACATTTCTAATTTGTATTCTCAGTCAGATTCAAGAGCAGGAAATCATGAAGAGGAAATCCTATGCCCATTATTTCTCATACAAACAAAAAAATTAAGACTTAAAGTTTTCCCATTCTTTTACTATAAAACTATGCTTCTATCCTACTTATCATAAAGTTGTGAATGGAAACAAATGTAGCAATAATAAGCACATATTTTTTTCTCATTTATATAGTTATCCACTATAAATCTACAAAACAATCCTTCCTAAAATATATATAGGACCATATAGTTTAGGTTCTTAAAATGTTTGTAGTTTACATCTGTTTAAGGCCACATAGCAGTTAGCTTCTTATAGCTTTCATTTTGCATCTACAGCATCTATATTTTGCTTTGCCTGTCATTTCCAATCCTATAATTTTAAGAAACTATATCAATTTGATGTCTGCTTTTCTCTTCATGAGTAAAAGCAGGCCTTAAAAGATTGTGTGGTAAACTGTGTTCCAACTCCTACTGCAAAATCAGCCACTCATTATAGCTTCTTGATTAGTTTTTTTTTTCTTATTTCCTTATTAGTCAGGCTATTTGGTTTCCTTGGCTCATCAGTTCTATTAGTGAATGCTCTCACTAACTAGTCTTAGAGCCATATACAAAGCTTTATTCTTTAACAATATTAATCTGCATTCTCATAAAGCAGAACTGGCGTTCAGGCTTAAAATAAGGAATGAAAAGATGAAATAGAGCTTAAAATTCATTTCCTACAAAATCAGATTTAAGCAATCAATTATGGAAAACATCTGCAGTGATGGAAAGTTATACATATGACTATTACCCGTATCTCCAAGTTCATACAAGAGGAAGCCATCCATAGTAAGATAATTCTGAAACCTCTCCCTATTGATCCATGATGACAGATCACCATCTTCATACTCTTAAAAACAAAAGAAAGTTGGTAAAGTATAGTGTAAATATGACTTTAAAATATCTGTAATGTTATAAACTGACACTATGTGTATAAAAAGCCTGATATATGATCATAATTTTAAATCTATAAAATTCATTTTTTGGAATTTATTCTAAGCAATCAGATATACAAGAGAAATAATGCACAAAGCAATTATTCACTGTACCATCATGAAAAATAGCACCACCACCAAAAAAAAAAAGAGAGAGAGAAATAATTGAAATATCCTTAGAAAGAATTTAAATTATGGTGCATGTTGAGAGGACTACTTAGAGATTAAATTAAAACCGTACAATTAATTAAAACGTAAGCAAGTCACAAAACAGCATTACAGTAGACTGTAACTTCGAAAAATAAATTATGAATATATAAACTGATAGATAGAATGATAAAATGAAGACATATGTTCCTGAACAGTTATGTTGGGTTTATGGTTATCCTTGGATGATGATAATGAGTAATTTTTATTACAATTTCTTTGCTTTTCTCTATTTTATGACAATTTAACTTAGTTTACAACCCTCCTTCTTATATGTACAACGCCAAGGATCTCTCTCTTTATCTCTCTCTCTCACACACACACACAAAACCTTAGTACTTCAGCTTTTTTCAAACATCAAATCCTTACTCTGCTAAGCAGATAGGGGAAAAAAAATGTTTATAATGCCCAAGAGAAATATTATGTCCTGATTAGAAACATAATTCTGAAGTAAATCTGGAAAATTATTATAACTACAGGAAAAAGAAGCTGATGCAAAAAATGCTTTTCAAAGCCTATCAATAGGTCTGGTTAAGACTGGTTTTTATTGATTTCTTGAAAGTTGTGCATTTTCTATCACTTGCATTACTAAACAAAACACTAATGCAAATAAAATAAGTAATATAATGCAAATTTGAAAGTATTATGTATTTGCAAATTTTAAAAATTAATATAAGCTAAAAGTTGATTACTGACCAACAATCCCTACTCTAGGTTAATCCAAATTTTCTAAAGATTGTACCAAGTAATAAACCTCTAATTCATTAGAAAATAAATTATCTTTCTAAACGTGCATCCAAACATTTCCAAACTTATTAACAACTAAATATTAGAGTAAGTATTCAAAGTAAAGCCTTTATTTTACCTGAATAGAGACTACTGCATCTTAGAAAAATCTGGCCTTGACAATCCTGAACACATTACTCCTGCTTTGTTAAGCATGGGAGGCCAAGTTTGAAACTTGGAGATGAGGAAGGACACTTTCTTAGGCAGACTCAAAAGCTCAAAGTTTACAGACAATTAAATCTAAACAGATATGGTTAGGTTTTTCCCAAAAAAGAAAAAAAGTGGCTCTGAGGTATTAAGAAACTCCTAATAGAAACAGAACAAGAGATTTGGAATCAGAAATTTGAAGGCTGAATCCTGATTATACCATTTACTAACTTTTTTATAACTTGGAGCAAAAAAAACCCCAAAACAAACAAACAAAAAACAAAACAAAACCCACCTCTTAAATCTCTTTATCTGTAAAATAGAAAGAATAGTGACCTCAAAGGACTGTTGTAATTTCGATTGTTAATAAAGGTACCACACTAATGCAAAATTCTAAAACTGGGGGCGGATATAAGGAAACTGCATGATCTCTATGGAAATCTACAACTTCTCTAATAAAAATATTTTTAAGGCAAAAAAAAAAGACTGTTGTAATGATCAAATAAGATAATATATACAAATGCTTATCATTCAGAGAGTGCTATAAACAAAGGACAGGTAGATGAAATAGGGGTGGACATGGATTATTTTCTTTCTTATATTTTCATATACGCAAGTGCCCCGATTTCCTTTTTAGCCTGATGTCTAATATAGACATTCAAAAAATACCCAATGAATGAATTAATGAGCAAATGAATGAACTTGCTATTTAATTATAAGTATGTCTCTTCATTCCCAGTTACCTCCGTGGTAATCTCAGTATATTAATTTATCTGCTTTCCTACCTTCCTCATAGATTACTTTGAAGATAAAGTGCAAAATAAGTATATAAATATTATCTGCTGTACTAATAAGCTAATTAACTAGTTAATTAGTAAGTGGCAGTTATTTTATAGCAAGAATTCAAATTCAATTCTCATTTATTTAAAAACACTGATGATACAAGATTTTAGAAATGCTTGTTCTCATATGACTCTCAAAACAAAATGCCCCTTTTACTAAATCAAAACAATCAAAACGTTCCTTTTATTGGATAGCCTTCTGGTCATTTGATTTACTTAAGCAATTCAAAATCTACTGCGCTCAATTAGTTCTAGTTTCCTGTTTTATGAAAGAATTCAATAACAGAAATAAAAATACTCTAGAACACGTTTCTGCAACAAATGAAATTGTCTGTATCTGTGCTGTCCAACATAGGAGCTACCAGCCACCAAGGCCGTGAGCACTTGAACTATAGCTAGTGCAAATGACAAGCTGAATTTTTTAATTTTATTAAATTACAATTTAGAATGTTACCAAGACTGCTAATAGGTGAGACTTAACATTCACCTTCACTTTTGAGTAGACGTGTGGTGTCCAACTGATGCTGAGCTTCACTGTTCCTCTCTTAAAACCATGGAAGTAGGTATTAGATGATACAAGAAATTACTGTTAATTTTGTTAGGTATTATAACAGCATTTGGTTAAATAAAAAAAAATTCTATATTTTTAAAGAGATGCATATTGAAGCAGAGTGATGAAATGACACCATGTATGTATGGGATTTGCTTTAAACTTCAACAAAGGAAAAAAAAAAACAGTTGAAGCAGATGTGGTACGATCTTGGTAACTGTTTAAACTAGGTGATAGGGTATATGGGAGTTCATTATTTTACCAGCCTCTTTATTACGATGCATGTTTTCTATCACAACAGAAAAATTTTTTTTTTAAATAAACCAAGTATTTGCTTCAATGAAGACATGTTAATAGCATATAAGTGGTTACTGCTGTCAGGGACAGAGATGCAAACAGGAGGGATAACTGGGGATGCAACATATTGGAGATGCTTTTTTTCCTTGCCATTCTACGTGTCTGAAATGTTAGACAATATTTTTTTAAATTAATTTTCAAGTTTAAAGAAATGTTTAGAAATTGCATACAGTTCACGTTTCAAAAAGACAAATAATTTGATGAAAAAAATAAATTCATTGTAGGCAAAACCCAGAATGAGAGAACATTAGATAAACTAAAATTGAAGGTTCAAAAAGAAAATTTTCATTAAATCATTCACTAATGGAAATTGTAAGCCGTAGTTCACTACAAATAAATTTGCTAAATCTTTCATTAACATACAAGTCCTATGAAAGATATAGCATTTTAATTAAAAAATGTTTCATATGAGTTAAAACATTGGAACTTACCATCATAAACAAAGTAAGTTTCATCTTTGAAAACAAGCACTGCGGGCATCTCTTTCAGCGTCACATACTATAAAGAGCAAAAGTTTAAATGACTTATCACTGAAAAAATGTAATTGATAAATATGATTTCAAAAGTACTGAAAGATAACAGGGGAAAAGCACAATAATATAAGAGTTAGAAACAATTTTAAAAAGCACACTCTCAAGTTTATCCAAGGATTAGGCTTGCTACCTCTTTATACCTGCATCTCCTGGCACAACATCCTGTTAGTTTTGTAGAAACTATGGATTACTAGAGATCAGAACAGACCTAAGGAGACAAAGGGAAGAAAAGTGGCCCCCTGAGGGTGGTAGGGATCTCAGCACATCCAAGTGCCAGTTCCTCCCCACCACTTACTGACTGAGATAATGCAGCAATTCCTTTACTGGGGGTTGGTGGGGGAAGGGGGGGCGGGTCCTGCTTCCTTAACTATAAAATAAAGACACTAATAATGGCCACCTCAGGGCAGTTAAGAGAATTATATTAGAGCAATGTTTCAACTGTAAACTTTTTTATAAATAAGTTTTAATGGCAATTAATAATAAAGGATTTAATCAGGAGGCGCTCGTTTCTTACACATGCTGTAATTATATCAAA
>JAQZBX010000768.1:75201-97503 GCA_029593785.1 Cabassous unicinctus
AAAAAAAAAAAAAAAAAAGGAGAGGGGAGAGGGTATAAATCAGGAGAGAAGATCTATAAAATGATTTGGTTACTTACTACTAAAAAATGATGTGGCACTGTGGAAATAACGAATTTAATGGTCCTAGCAACCAAGGCTCTCAAATCAAGCATGCCTCTATTCTCCTGCTCTTGGCAGCCCCTCCGCAAAGCTGCCTGGGAAGTATTTATTAACACTCAGCACACCCCAGGTGGTCCACTGAAACTGTGTTTGTCAAACCCACCAAAAATCTCAATGTAGACAAACACCGCGGCTTTTTTTCTCCTATTCGTGATTACTTTGCAAGCATCTTCAACAACTGCCCACTCCTTTTTAAACACTTTTAAATCTTGGCTTCTCACTCATTTTGTTTTCCTACCTACAGGCTATTTCTTCTCATTTTCCTTTGCTGTCTCCAAGTGTGGAGCCTTTCATTTTAGACCTCCTTAGCATCCTATTTCTAAAATTCTATTTATGCAGCCTTGACCTAACTCCAGACCTCTATATCCAAATGCTTATTCTGATGCTGGTACTTAAACGTTTAATACACTGAAAAATGAACATTTCAAAACCCCTGATCACTTTCCCATTCCAACCTGTTCCTCCCTCAACAGTCCCATGCTCATAAATAACACCACCATCTACCTGCTTGTTCAAACCAGAAACTTGGGGGTCAGGCTGACTCATTCCTTTTCCTCCACATCAGCAGCTCTAACAAGTCTATCTTCAAAACAAAACAAGATTCCTTTCTCTCCACTTCCCCCAGCAATCCACACGTCCAAACTTCTTAAATTATTGCCAAGAATTCAACTTATCTCCCTGGATCTACTCTCATCCCTGCCCAATTCATTCTGCACACAGCAGAGCATAATGTCCTTAAAAGGAACCTCAGACCATGTTCACACCTCACCAAACACATCAACCTCATCACACTTACTGCCATAACCCCCAAGGCCCTATTCCATCTCCCAAATCTTACCACATTCCCCTTTGTCACTACACGACAGCCACACTGGTCTACTGTTCTGTTCCTCAAATATGCCAGGCTTGTTCTCATCTTTGGCATCTGTATTATTTATTCCCAGTTTCTGGTATACTCTGTTCAGAGATCTTTGCATGGCTCCTTCATGCTTTGTAAGTCCCAGTTCAGATATTTTCTCCTCAGACAGACATTTCTTGATCACCCCATCTAGAGCAGCCACCCACTCCTCAGGAGCCCTATCACATTACCCTGTGTTTTCTTTTTCATAGCACTCATGATATCCTGTTTATAAAGACTTGCTTATTGAAGACTGTTTTCTCCTTCTGAGGACCTAAGATAAGATGTCATCTACAACACTAACGTTTAGTCTACTGTCTTCCCCGCAAGAGAATGTAAGCACCATCCTATCAGAATTTTGGATGGTCTTGTTTACCATTGATTATCCAAAAGTTAAAAGAGTGCATTGGTACGTAAGTCCACAATAGTTGAAGAAAAAAAATGGATTATAAACTAATTTGCTATTAATGAACCAATTTCTGGATTTGAGCTATCACTTTCTACTACTGCTATCATTTTAAAGAAAAAAAAGCCCTAAAGTAATAATCATAATCTCTAAATGCTATGATTCTGATACTTATTATTAATAAGCAATCTGATACCAGAAGTTAACATGCCTACTATTTCACAAATATCACAGTAAACAAATCTGATATGTAAAACCAAGTAATAATTTAAAAAATAAAATGATGTCATTAAAATCCAATCTTAAATATTACCTCAGGAACCACTTCTTCTGAGGCAGAAAAGAAGTACGTATATACAATCAATTCTGATGCAGCATCTATGTATTTCTCCTGTGAAAAAACAAACAAAGATCACTTGAAATATTAAAGATCAAAATTCATTTCTCATTAAACACTCATAAAAGTCAAGCCTTACGCAGGAAGTAGAAGTATCCCAGTTTGCTATCTTAAATCCTTTTTTGTAAAAAGATGGAATATAAGCAAATGAAAAATAGTTTCTAAGGCAATAGACCATTGCATTAAGTGCTTTTATCCCTTCCAAATAAAGTTCATTAGATATAACATAAGCTTTCTTTGCATTTATTAATTTATTATTATAGGAAGAGTTATGTTTATTTACACACACAAACATACACATATAAATATGTACACACATACATACACACACAAACACACATAAAATAAGCTCAAGAGAATGGTCTTTTGCCTTTAAAATGTTTACACTCAAACTGCAGTGTGTAGTCTCAAAGCACCCAAAATGTTAAAAAGCAATAAAAGATTTAAACAGGTCAATAACAGAATACTGAGGCAGGCAACATCTACCCACTTTTTACTCACTTCTGTTTCATGAAGGCAAATACTATAGAGGGTATATAAGAAAGTAATTCCATTATAAAAAATGCACATTAAAATATTTCCAATAAGAGTGAAGTAAACTTTGAGTTTTTGATCTAGTGTTGGCTATAAAGCAAACTAAATCATAATTCACCTGTTGTGGATTAAAAAATAAAATCATTTCATACCTTCAAAGGTGACTCGCCACCTATGTAAACAAAAAATACACGGTGTCTCTTCTGCACATGTTCAAACATTTGCTGACTTGGAAGTGGCCGGATTAGAGCTCTGTTTGAAGAAAACAAAACAACTAACTTGTATTATGAATTAAAGTAAATATAATTCACAACTCCTTATCTGTTTAATATTATATTTAATGCATTTTAAGTGTATCACCCAACCCAGTGAAATCTAAAAAAATTGTAGCCCTTGACTACAATTGTATCCATATATTATTGAAAGGAAACAACCAAGGATACAGTGCCCACAATTTAATCCAACAGTTTAAAAATCAGTTTCAAATACATTCCTTCAGAGAACCATCTTAGCCAATATTTTGATAGGCAAAAACAGAACTATACTTCACTTAGAGTCCTCGGCTAAAAACAAAACAAAACAATTCACAGGGGAATTATTTATTCTTCCTTTCAAAAAACCACTCACAGAAATGAAACATTGTCCCATACATTTAATACTATATTAATAGTGTTTATTTCTCACTCTGTCAATTTAAACACTACATAGTTTTAAAATACCATATGGGGTTAAAATCTAAAATGTTTTAAAAAGTATTTTTATTATTTTCAGGATAAATGGAAAGTGGTAGTCATAATAATAGAAAATAAAAACCCACAAAGAGGAAAAAGCTACAAAGAGTTTTATTATAAGAACATGTTTTAAAGTCAAATAGACTAAACTGAGAAGTAAATTACTCCAAAGGTTATTATAAAATATTACCTCCAAAATACAATTAAAATACTTAAAGTGGCAGCCTTCTTTTAAACATGGCCTAGATCATCGGATTTTTACTCTATCACCAAATTTGCAAAATGAACAGTACATGTTTTGCAGAGTCAAACATATTTTCAAAATGCACAATTCTTAAGATGCATTGCATCACTCTACTCTTAGTTTCTATTTCGGTAATTTAGTAATTAACCAGTAAGTGATGCAACTCCAGAACTGACTCTTGAAATTTCATTTGCAATAGAATCACCCACAGTTACATCAGGAGAAGCCCATCTTAACTGCAACTAAAACTCATTAAAAATTGCCAAAGCATAAAGACTAACACTAATGATGGGAGAATAAAGTATATCCCAATGAGCAATCTCTGCATATAATTTACGATTATCTCAAAATTTATTTATACACAAATTTAAAAAAATCAAACATGCAATCAATGAAAAAAATAAGTGAAAACTACAAATAAGCCCTGCAAACTTTAATATATAAAGATCATTGATAGTTCTGTGCCTTTTCTCAAATATTTTAAACCAGATAATATCATGCCACCTGTAGCAGTTTGATATTATTGATGAATTCCAAAAAGAGATATTGGATTATGTTTGTAAACTGGTCTTTTCCTCTGGGCATATTAGTGTGTATGGGATTCAGAGGTTTTACTTTTACTTGAGTAAATAATGATTAAGGTTTTGATTGGGCCACATCAGTAGGACACTGCATCCCCACTCCCTTGGTGGGCAGGGACTCACAGAGAAACTACACCGCAGAGAAGGGAATTTGGAGTTTAAAGTTGGAGCCCCAGGAAATAAGCACACAGAAGAGCTTAGTCCATGAGGAAAGAGAAAAGGCCCTGGGAAGAGAAAATCCAGTTAGCGATTTGACTAGTTCTTTTCTTGTGCAGATAACTGAAGAGGCCTAGAATTGCCATGATACCTGCTAAGGCGGCCACAATCACCATTGTTTTGAAAGCAGCATCTACAGCAGTCCTGAGTCCTTTAGAGGCTGATAGTCTACAGCTGGCCTTGTGGAGATAGCAGAGGAGCTGAACCCAGAGAGAGGCAAGCCCCGGGAAGAGAGGAACCCAGGAAGCCTGAATCCTCACAGACATCGGCAGCCATTTTGCTCCAACACGTGGCAATAGACTTTGGTGAGGGAAGTAACTTACGCTTTATGGCCTGGTAACTGTAAGCTTCTACACCAAATAAATACCCTTTATAAAAGCCAACCGATTTCTGGTATTTTGCATCAGCACCCCTTTGGCTGACTAATACACCACCCAACAAATCCATCCCAATATTTTAATTTACCTTAAGGTTATTTAACCTTATCACAATATAATATATCCTGTCAAACTCACAATTCTGCACCTACAATTTCAAAGCCATTATTAGTTAACTAATCTCTATAAAGCTCCTCAAGAACTTTCACATAATCACATTAAATAACTACAAGCACTGCCTTTTCTTTATACCTCAGCAAGATGTAGATCTTTAAAAAAAGTAAAAATCACTACATCCAAACCAACAGGAAATGCATATGGAAAAATCTGCTATCTTATCAGTAAAACCTCAAAAGAGTTGCAACTCAATGGATCTTTGGGTTCTAATTATATCACAATCTAAGTCAAAAATGAAATAATACTTCACAACTGGCATAAAGGAGCATGTGACAGATAAAGAAAAGTATTTTAGCTGTTTCTCAAAAGCATTTTCCAGTATAATAGGCTACACATTAAAGCCCAAGTCTATTCAGAACAATAATATTCTAGGGTTTCTTTTAAAACTCTGAGATTAGCTAAGAAAAAAAATAAGTTATGGTAATCCAGGCAGTAAAAAAGCAAAACCATTTAAAAAAAAAAAAAATAAAAAAAAAACACAACTAAGTCACATAATTGTTGATTAGAAGCAATCAAAATTGTGAAAATGGGGGGAAAATTCATTACACAAAATGAACTTAAATGTGAAATTAACCATATGTAACACAAATCACACTCCTTGTTCTTTTCTCTAAAGCATCTCTTTGGATACACTATGGACCCTATCTTTTCTAATAAATAAACAAAGAAACAATGCATTTTATTTAAGTAAGTTCTGAACACATGGTGTTCAATATGGTCTATAAAAACACATTTAATTTTTAAATATTAATATCCTGGAGTAAAGGTCATTCCTGATAATGACTTACCCAGATACTCTGTGAGCAAACTCAATAATATCATCTTTAGTTCTTGGTCCTCTATAATTATAGGCCAAATCCCCCTTTAACCTTAAAAAGATTAAAAAAAAAAAAAAAAAGGATAAAAACTTGGATTATTTCAGCTCTTAATATTTAATGCTAATCACCCTCCATTGCTGCACAAAATTACAGTATATTAAATAATAAATGCAGAGGAGTTTCAGAAGTAAAATATAGTAGGCAACTGGTTTCTGAGAACTAAACTCAAAATATGAAGGAAAAGTCTATATTCTGTTAAAATTACATAAACATATTTCACTCTGCATCTGATAATTGCATGGTGTCTATGCCCTCTGAAAAGTGAATTATCTACATATTTATGGGCAAGAGCTTGAACAATTAAAGCACTACAACAATTATCACTATCTTCCCTACCAGAAGTAAATAAAAGGACAGGGAATTTAGAGCTTTCTGACAGAGGCAAAACATTTAAAAACAATTTAACATCACAGTATCTTGATAGATACTCCAAGATTACAGAGCAAAACAATGCATAAAAATAACTCTTTTAGACAATTAATTTTCAAAAGCCTGACAAGAAAATAATTTATGTGTCTAAATAAAATACAGAAAAATTAGGAAACACAAAAGATTATCTGTAATTAAAAAGAACAGAAAGAATAATTTACCTAGCACAAAGAAGTAAAGCTTAGAAAACATTTTTAGATAAATATGTAATTAGTCAAATTTTAAAACTAGTACTTAAAAATTTACTTTGTTACTATAAGTTTCAAAATAAGTCCTCAACTCCCTTGAGCAACAAAATAAGATTAATGAAAATCATGAGAAAATTCAATGAAATTCTGATTACGAAACAAGTCCTTTAGAATTACTCCATTTCTTCCATTGTGCACCCTAGATTAAACTTGATCAGCACCTACAGGTTAGAATTAACATCCATCAGTTTTGATTCTCTTTGTTGCTTTTCTCTCTGATAAAATAATCCTATTATAATTACACAAAAGTCAAATTTGTTAGGAGACAGGATTTATAAATAATACACTTTTGAGCCCCTCGAGGGCAAAGACCTTTCATCATTTACCACTGTAAACACTCAATACAAGTTAAGTGAATTAGCAGTAAACACATTTACTTGAGTATAAAGAAAAGTATTAGGAGATAGTTCCTCTCCTTTGATCACATGCTGCACCTAAAGAGTTGCTGGGCCCTATCTTCAATCCTCCAAAGAAGCTCCTGGAAATTAAGGTAATAACATGTAAGTAGAATGAACTAATAAAAATATACATATAAACATACAACACTCAAAACTTACAGCTTAATTGTTGGATAACCTCGAACTCCAAACTCTGAAGCAATGCCTTGATAAGAAAAAGAATAAATAATTCTAAATTTCTTTAAAAAGATGAGAAAGTAGGAAACAAAAGAGCCTTTTATTTTAAATATATAGATATATTTATACAAACTCTCATAGCTATGTTGTTTTTAAGTCCTAAAAAAAAGGACAGAACCTTACACACAAAAAAGAAAAAAACAAAACATTCTCATACAAAACAATTATTTAATAATCCAACTCATGACCTGCACAAAATATTATGACAAAATAAGAAATAAAGGCCAAAGAATAAGTTAAGATTTTACCTCTGTGGTACCTATTTTATAAGATAGTCTTGTTTAAAAATAAAGTCCCAGTTTTCATTCGGCTTCATTTACAGGACAAATATTTCTTCTAGGTCTCACCCACTCCTCTAAGAAATGGCCATCCCTTCCTTTAGTATGTTTCTCACTCTTACAAGAACTACTGTACTTTAAGTTTAAAAAGATAAATTGTGCAAAAATACTTAATTTCTGCAATATGTGATCTAAAAGCAACTTTGCCTACTTGTTGCAGGGTTTCTGCTTTTGTAATGATCTAGGAAATTTCCAATGATATCAGAGATAAATCTGAAATCCTCATGTTAATTAAAAATGGGAAATAATTGTTGCAATGGCATTTTTGGGGGAAAGAAGAAAGTTAACAGAAACAAACAAATAACAGGGTATTAAAGGACTTTAAAAAGTATAGAAATCACTATTGCCAATTAGTACTACACTACACTACTTCATTACAGATTCAAGGCAACCAGAATAGAAAAGAAGAAATAAAACATTCTCAGTAATGAACAATATACAATATAAAATATTTCAAAACTATACCAGTAAACGTAAAGTATACTATTTTTATTTACATAATCTCTTTTAAATTTCCTTTATTTCCAGGATATATTCATATCACAATTTGGTACAGGGAATTACTTCTATATCTGCTCTGGCTTCTGGTTTACTAATCAAAGTCTTCATTAATCTTTGGATTCTCATCATAACCTACCAATTCACTACAGAATAAATGACAAAGTAATTTGTGGCAAAATCGTTTCTCAGTCTTTTCCCCTTCCTTTGCCAACTTTCATTTTTTCTTAAACATATGGAGAGAAGTGACAGGAAAGGACTGGAAAGTGACCAACACTTATTTTTGTAAGAGGCAACAATAACAGAAACAACAAAAATAGGAAATTAAGTTCTAAAGACATAGGTTCTGCCTCTGTACAGACATGTGAACTGAGAACAATTCCTTAATTTATATGCCCCATCTCTAATCTAGGACTTCATTCTGTCAAGTATACTCTAATTGCAGAAGACTGCTGCTATTGAGAAAACCCTTTTCCAAGCCAAAAACAGAATTACTGGGGGGAGATTAGGCAGATAAAAGATGTTCTCAATGTCCCTCTCCCCACACGGAGGCAGGTACATATAAGCCCTTATCATCATTAACTAGAACTCATTAAAAACTGCAAAAACCTAAAGACTAAAATAATAGATTGGGTGAGGAAGTATATTCCACTAGCAATCACCTAATATAATTTAAGTTTATACACAAATCAAACAAAGAAAGTGAAATATGCAATCAATGAAAAAAATATGATAGTTTATAACCTGGTGCAGTGGATCATAATAGGCTTCATAGTGAAAATCCCAGCTCCATACTTAATCCATCACTTTTTTTTCCTGACCTCAGTTTCCATATCTGTAAGATGGAGACAATACCACTCACTCTTCAGCCCTCTGGCTACCTGACCATGACCCTTCATTTCTGATAGAATTTCAACTGACATGGGCTCCTGACACTTCAGATACAGGTTTCCCTGAGGGGAACAGTGGTATAATAAAACAAGTACACAAGCAAAGCGTGGGTCACAGACACATAACAACCCGGGCTAGGATGCCACCTTTTCCATTTACCGTCTATGCAACCCTGGATAAATTTTTTAACTTCTCTGATTCCGCTTCCCCTTCTGTGGATACCATTCATTTGGTAGGGCTGTATGGCTAGCACTTTGAAATGAGAAAATATGTGAAAAAGAACCTAATCAGTCTGGCATATACTAGGTCTTCAAAGTCAGATCCCTTTCCTTTCTCATCTTGATCCTGATCTCATTGTCATTATAATTGTAATTATCTGCTGACACATCAAAATAAAGATACCATTAATAAGACCCAACATTATAGAATATTCCATAGCTGGCTTTACTATAACTTCAACTGCACCTCAAAACAATTCTGTACAGGGGAAATTCATGCTAATGCTATTTTTTTAAGATAAAGGAACCAAAATTTAAGGAGATTAGGTAAATTTTTAAGAGGAAGCACTGTATAAGTAGCTGTCTGAGACTGAAACTCAAGTCTGAACTTCTAAATATTTTGTTCTTTCATTTTTCATATTAGAAATTTGTATAGAAACCTGAGGTCAATTCCTTGTACCATGAATAATTTCCCTTGAAGTTTTGTAGTTTTAAATGTTCATGAAATAAGGTTAAACAAGAAACCCTCTTGTTTACATCTTCATGGTAGAGACAGGCTTAGAAGTGAATCATCAGGGTCTTGGGATCTAGGCTCAATTTTGTCTCCAACGCTGGTGTTTGAATTTACTCAATCAGTTCCCTATGGTACCTCTATTACTTAAGTTTTAAAAGGGTTCTGAGAAGCTCACAACTACTATATTTCTTAGTATCTACTGAGTGTCACTATGTGTTTAACATGATAAAAAGGGTATAAAATATAGCAGTGGTTTTCAACTAGGGACAGTTTTGCACCGAGGGGACATTCAGCAATGTCTGGAGACATAACTGGTTACCACAGCTGGGGGTGGAGGGAAGAGTGCCACCGGCATCTAGTGGGTAGAGGCCAGGAATGCCGCTACGCATCCTGCAACGCACAGGAACCACCGCAACCCCCATCCCCAACAGAGAATATCAGGCCGCAAATAACAATAGTGCCAAAATTAAGAAACCCTTCCCCAAAAGAGCTTATAATCTAGAAAGGTAAAAGTAATTTGCAAATATAACCTGTGAATAAGAAATTAGAATGTTATTTGTGAAATGCTGTTGCAAGTTCATACACCAAAGAGAAGCAAAATATGATCTTTACCATAAAAAAAAGTCACACTTAGGTTTGAGAGTAAACACACAAAATATCAGTGGTTTTTGTAAAAGAATCCAGGGTACCATTACAAACAACATATCACTGGTTAGCTTCTGAATGAGAAACAATTTTTGCACTCATTTTTGAAGTGACATGTACAAAAAGAGAAGCCAAAATCCATATAGGAATTTCCATTGGTTAATGTATAGCTTTTTAAAAATGTTATTTGATTATGCTATTATCGGTTAACATGGTGGCACAGGAAGTTTTTGGTATAATTCCAAACACAAAGGGCAGGATAAATCCTAATAGTTCAAATTTCTCTAGTTTAAGAAATCAAGGTATAATTTTTGTTAGGCTCAGTGAGTCTGAAGGCATTTGCTTCCAATCACTACAATTACATGAGTGAGAAACAAGCCACCCTCAAAGACTCAGGAGAGATTTTCTACATGCAATCAGTTTGAATAATCCTATTCCAACCTAAACCAAAACCCTATATGTAAGTATCAATCAAAATAGTATTCTACTTTGTGGTTCTCTAACTTAAGTATACAGCAGAATCACCTAAAGAACATGTTAAAAATATGAATTCTCATGACCCAATCCCACAGATTTTCATTTGGTCAGGCAGGTGTGGGCCTCTGGAATCTGAACTTCCAGTGAATGCCCTGGGGAATCCTACTGCAGGGAGTCTGCAGATGACGCTGTGAGAAACACTCAGCATATCTGTCTGAAAGTGACCTACGTGGATGGAACAGGTATCTGTGACATAGCTAATCCTTTGGTATTCTATAGCTAGACATAGAATAATGTCGACAGATGGCTTGAGGAAAAAATTTTCAATTTCTTTACCCTTTTGATTGCAAGTTCTACTAAAACTCCTATTTAGGTCTGTCTTGGAGTATTTAAGGAAACTTTTAAGAGTTATAAATCAAAAACCTATTTGTAATCCTTAGAGAGTAGTTATTTGGATACTTAACTACTTCTTTCAAAACTGGGAAGATAGTATTTTTCTCTACAGCACATGAAACATCTTGATGCTATAATTACAACTTCTTTCTTTCAAAACTGGGAAGATAATATTTTTCTCTACAGCACATGAAACATCTTGATGCTATAATTAAGTGGCCACTGCCACCACCTAATCCTATACCTACCATCCTACACCTAGACTCATACAAAAGTGGATTTAGACGATCTTCCTGCTTCTAACCACTCTTTTCCATTGTACACATTCTATCAAAAGCCCAGAAATGTTTTTATGAATGCATTTGCCTTCTTAAAAATATATATTATCTCTTGATTGTCAACTGATAAAACCCAAAACAGTGCCTGACCTAGAAGGCTCTTAAAAATCTGATATTATCCATTAGCACTTTATGTACGCTAACCATTGTACTAGAGGTTTTAGAATAGAAAATATTAACACACTCCTTGCAGTCTTGAGGATTATCTCTCTCCCTTTGTTCAGACTTGGAAACTAAGATTAAGAAATGTTAAGTACTTTCCCAAAGCCATAGACTAGGACATGGCAGGAGGGTTGGGATTAAACTTTAGGTCTGTCTTGCTCCAAACTGCTATCCAGAGTATCATGCTGATTTCCAGAAAAGAAATATGCACTGCATTCTTCCATGTCACTAACTAAAGGGAAAGGGAGCCTATATTTACTGAATACAACAAGGGACTTTACATGCTCTACATCGTTCAAATATCAAAACAACTAGTAAAAGAAGGCACGGCAATCACATATTACTAATGAGGAAACCAAAAGCTTAGGGGTGTTAAGAAACTTTCCCAACATTACAAAGAAAAATAACAGGCAGAGCCAGGATTTGAATCCAGGTCTGTATTCTGACGCCATGTTCTTTTCAACTTTCTATAATGCCTCATATTTCTCTAAACTAAATTTCTCCTTTTCCCAAATCTTTTAAGCATTTTTGTTAAGGGTCAGACAGTAAAATTCAGGCTTGTGGGGCATACAGTCTCTGCTAAAACTACTCAATTCCACCAATGCAGCATGAAAGCAAGCCACAGACAATAGTAAACAAATGAGTATGACTTTGCCCAACACAACCTTACTTACAAAAACAGGTGGCAAGCCAGATTTGGCCTGCACATAGTAGACATTCAACGGCTAACTCGTTTACCTCATAAAACACAGTCAAGTTATTAACATAACTTCAATTTTACACACGCAAAGAAAATATTTCTTCCTGTTGCCTTGAATGCTGCTGCATGTAATTAAAGCATTTTTGTTGTGAGAAAAGTAAGATAATATACTGAGTAAATGCTTACTAGAATAGGAAGTAGCATCCATTTTTCCAACTTTAACTGGAGAACCAATGCTTTTCATCTCAAGACCAACTTCGTTCCAAATCGGCTCCAGTTTTTTACAATGGCCACACCATGGTGCATAAAACTTGTTTAAAAAAACAAAGAACAAAAAAAACAACCACTAAAATGTTGTGCTATTATGAACATCAATCTTACCTTTTTAAAAAATCAATTTGACTAAATGACCTGCTAATAATCTGATTTAGACAAAAAGGTTAAATACAATTTTAAAGTGTTTACATTTAAAAAAAATCAAGCATATACACATAAACTTAGGTTAACTCCTAGCATAACTTCAACAATGATACCATTCTAAGTTCTTTTTAAGTCACTACAGATACATGTTTTAAACAGATAAGATGATTTACAGTAAAAAGCCTTTCTTCCAAATGACTGTATCCATGTTAAACATAAAATGAAGTCACAAAAGACATATATAACACACCATTTGCATACCCCTTGAATATTAATAAGCATCAATCTACTTCTACTCCAAAAATTCCAACAGAGTAGGTGTCTTTATTGACTTTCAGCCTAGCCACTGGCAAGATATGGGAGATCATTAAGAACCTGGCCTAAGGTTTGGCCTAGAGACAGGTGAGGCTGATTAAACTAAAACCACAGACCATCACTCTCCTTCAGAGTCTACAGAAGTCTGTAGTGATATTTACATTCACCATGTAAAATGGTGTAACACACTGTGTAGCAGTTTGTTATTATTGATGAAGTCCAAAGAGAAATATTGGATTATGTTTGTAAACTGGCCTTTTCCTCTGGGCATATTAGAGTGTATTGGATTCAGAGGTTTCACTTTTACTTGATTAAATAATAATTAAGTCTTTGGGACACATCAGTAGGACGTTGAGTCCCCGCCCCCTTGGTGGGCAGGGACTCACAGAGAAACCACACCTCAGAGAAGGGAGGGTGGAGTTTTGATATTGGAGCCCAGGAAGTAAACACAAGGGAGAAAAACACAAAGGAATAGAGATGGCTCCTTAGACACAGCAGAAGCCCCGGGGAGAGGGACAGAGCCATTCACCTGATAGTCTACAGATGGCCTTGTGGAGAGAGCACAGCAGCTGAGTCCAGAGAGAAAAAAGCCCCGGGAAGAGAGGAACCCAGGAAGCCTGAACCGTGGCAGACGTCGGCAGCCATCTTGCTCCAACATGTGGCAACAGACTTTGGTGAGGGGAAGTAACTTGCATTTTATGGCCTGGTAACTGTAAGCTTCTACCCCAAATAAATACCCTTTATAAAAGCCAACAGATTTCTGGTATTTTGCATCAGCACCCCTTTGGCTGACTAATATACACTGCTTGCTGTACTTCCATGAAATAATATATGAATACTATGAAACTTTCAAACATACACAAAGGGAGAGAGAAAATTAAACAATGGACCCCCATGCTCTATCACCCAGCTTCAATAATCATCAACTATGCCATTCTTTTGGCTTAGTTCAATCATTTTTGCTGCCATTCTACTGTTTAGCTGAGGCATTTTAAAGCAAACCCCAAATATTATAGGGTTTAAATATATTTCAAACTTGAAATTGAAGAAAGGAAGGTGAAAATTTCATTTCGTTCACTATTAAAATGAAAATACAATTTTGACTACTGAGTGATATTAGTATACTCAATCTCTTGGAAAATATGAAGAAACAAGAGTGAATTCTGTAATAACATCGTACCATAATTTCCTTCAGTCATACTCCAAACACTGACCTCATCATAAAATAGGATTCCTGCTTTTCCTCCTAACGCCCCCATCCCAGAATTTCATTACAAACAGGTTCCCTTTCCAGCTACCTTAAAGCTCTATGGTTCATGTTAACAGACAAACCTATATAGTAATAATTGAGAAAATAAACTGAGTAATACAGATAAAGCACAAATTGTGTATTACCATATTTGAGAGGAGACTAGAAAGCAGTATTTAAAAGCGTGACGGGCAGGTAAATTTGTATGTAAAATCCACATACTCACATCTACAAGCCAAATGTCATCTTTTCGATTTTCTTTAAACCTAAAATCAAAAGCAAATATTTGATTTTATGTTTGTACACACTTTACAGTTGAATAGTATAGGCAGGGATGATGAATTGGTAAAACAGGAACTCAGAAGAAATTCTTTTCAATACATTTTTGTGTAAAGTTTTACTCAATGACCTCTACATCTTATCCTGTCCAATAAACACTTCAATAATAAAATCAGAAAACTGATAAGGAATAAAATAATTAGGAGTAAATAATCTGAAAAAAATAATTAAAGTGGGGCTCAGTAAAAACAAAAAATGCACACCAAAGCTACTCTTCCTTCTACTCCCTTTCAGGTGTGTAGAAAAGTTAGTATTGCAGGCCTGAGTTGCTGTCCTTAGAAAGAACTGCTTGCACGGCTGGCCTGGACTGGTGTCTGTGAACTCGGATTTCAGGGGGTTCCCACCATCCTGATAAGGGTGGCTGTGCCTACACTGGGCCATGACAACTGCTGAACACATGCTTTTCTTCTGGAGTCTGGATTTTTGGTACATGCTAGGCAAAGACTGCCTTCGAGATCAACCCCAATTAAAAACCCTTGGCACTGAGTCTCTAACGAGCTTCCCTGGTAGATAACATTTCACACATGCTGTCACAACTCCTTGCTGGAGGAATTAAGTACATCCTGTGTGAATCCACCAGGAGAGAGCTCTTGGAAACTTGTGACTGGCTTCCCCAGGACTTCACCCCGAAGCCTTTTCCCATTACTGATGGTGACTATAGGGCTGAGTCCTGTGTGTTCTGCTAGTTTTGCCAGCAAATCATCAAACACATGGTTGGTTATGGAGACTTCAGAAACACCACCCTATGGCCAAAGAATGTTCCTAAAGCACAGTTCTGAACATTTTTACTCTCTTGACAACTTCTAAGGCCTCCTATGACCTATAGAAACAAAGTCCAAACTCCTAAACAGATCTGGCTCCAACTTATCTTTCCACGCAAATATAAGAACCCTATAGTTTCCTGAGAGATGATGGTGTTTGTCACAGCTAAGTTCACAATATTCGTTTGACTTTCTATATTCTTCCCTATGTTTAAATCCTATCCAGTTGAAAGCACTGCTTTTTCTATACCATCCTAAATTCCCCACAGCTAGAAATAATTAGTCTATCCAATTATCTCGTCCTTATCTTCTTTATGATCCTTAATTTCCACACCAGTTGTAGTATTTTACACATTGTACAATCATAAATAAGCTATCTGAGGGAAGAAAGTTTGTTTTCATCTCCTAGGGCCTAGCACAGTGATTTATATTCAATCTATACTGGATGAATAACAAAAGTTTTGGGGGATGTTTTAATAAAATCCTTAAACCTGTAAAGACAAAGAGAACAATAAAAAGTCTACAGGGCAGGAGGGGAAAGGTACTAAGTCAAAGTGGAGAAGATCCTCAACCAAGGGCCCCAAAAAGGTCTCAGTGGAGACCCCGAATAAGGAGGCCTCCAAATGGAGGTGCTTGTGCTAGGAATGCAGGTATGAGTATGAGCGTGGCTGGCCGGGGGCCTGAATCCTTGACTTCACCTCCTTCCAGAGACTGAAAAGCACTGGCTGTGCACCAAGTCTGTGTGGGGAGGGCTGCTTCCCCTTTGTACTGCCTACTGTCAGGGCTAAAATATCACAGATGGGATTGTGGCCTGGATGCGGACTCCTCAACTCAATTCCACCCTTTGATCCTTCAGGGCACAGGTAATAAGGACACAAGTGGCCCAGACCCTGAAGGGCTGTAACAATAACTGGCTGATCTGTCTGAGGCAACAGACATGATAAAATCACTCCAAGCAGGATGATCAGGCCTTCCTAGAGGAGTGAATGTAGCTATGAGCCCCAACTGTTAGCAAGCCAGGAAAAGATGCCCATAGCCCACCAGGGCCTCCCCTAGAAAGCCAGAAGGCTTTCTAAGCCTCACTATGGACTCTCCTACGGTGCAACTTTTGCTGACGCATGTGCCACACAAACTATTGGAAATCACAGCCCCCTCCTTGGCTGGCCAGCAGGAAGTCAAAGACTACGTGGTTAGACAACACTGCTTGGGCCACGGAGTTGAAGCTGGTCTGTTTGGCCTCCACAGCTAAGGTAGTATCTCTATGGGGAGACCAAGGTGTCAACAAATGTTAAGAAAGGGTGTTCAACTGAAAGCAAGGAGCAGACAACTTGGTCAAACATGTGACACAAATAAGAAGTACCCTTCAGGGAACTGCTGAATTGAGACCCCAGTCTGCTGGCCTGAAACGTGGAATCCAGTCTGGGGTTATCTTGTCCCCTCCCATTCACCACTTTGGCCTGCCCTTTACCTGTCCATTAAAACGCTCAACAATCCCGGCAACTTGGGGGTAATAGGGAGCATGGAGAGTCCATTACATGGCTCATGATCAGGCCCACTGAGGTACACCTTGGGTCACAAATCCAGAGTCATTATCAGATACATATGCTCAGGAAACCCAAACAGGAAACAAATATGGTCTTGTAAGACCTGAATAGTGTTGCCCAAGTCAGTGGAGTGCAGGAGGATGGCTAGTCCAAACCCAGAGGAAGTGTCAACTGTAATTAAGATTCAGCAGAACCCTCTAGATGGGACGTGGGACCCATTATGATCTTTCTGCCAAGAACACCCTGGCCCACTGGTTTAAGTGAGCTGCCCCTGGGCAGTATTTTTAGCCTTGGTCAAGGTAAGGTAGGCGGCAGCTTCTCACAACAATGGCAGTCTGTGTGTCAGGCCCAGTGTAGGATGATGTATGAATTTCCATGGGCTGTCCTCTCATGAATCCAGGAGGCAATCGGTTAGCATACCTTGCTCTGGAGCAGAGAACAATTTAGTCTCCATGTTTAGCTGACAAGCATAGTCTGCTTGTTGATCACATTCCCCTTCATCAGTGTAGGGACCTTTCTGGTGAGCATTAGCATGAGTAACAAAAGCTGATTAAAAGCAGAACTGATTTTTATCCAAATGCCTCATCTACATGTGATGCTTGTTATATATGCCAGTCTGAAACTACTCCTGGCCTCACCAAACAACCAGGCCATTAGCCACAGCCCATGAGTGAAGGAAAACACAGCACAGCTCCTTTGCTAGGGTAACCTGGACAGCCATCCATACCATATGAAGCTCTGCCCATGTGCCAAGCATCCTTTATCATGCAGGACAGGTCTCGCTCAGGTTGGATGGGAGCAGCATGCCAATTCATCCCGGCACAAGTTAACCAGGAGGAACCATCACTGAATCGGGCCCATGCGTGGTCAGGTCTTGATGGGCAGCTCTGGCAAATTAAGATAGGCCTTGTACATTGTGTTAATCGCCCAGCTGTGCTATCCCATGAGTGTCACCAGGATCCGGTCCTTGTTGGGCAGTGCCAGTGTCTGAGCCTGACAGAAGGATGTTATCAATATACTGGAAAGTCAATGCTCCCTCCAGGAGCGGCACTTTCTTTCAGATCATGGCCTACCCATTGATGGCAGATAACCAGGGAATTTAGGTTGCCTTGTGGAAGGACATTAAAGATGTATCACGACCTATTCCACATGAAGGCAAATTAATCATTATCATCCCAGTGGAGAAAGATGCTGAAAAAGGCATTAGCAAAGTTCACTCAGCTTTAGCAATAGCGTTTGTGACAGTCATGATGTGAAATCTAAGTCTGGTTAACAGTTTCGTCATTCACTGGTCCCAATCACTCACTATAGAATCAAGCGACCACCAGCATGGCTTGCAGGGCCACTATAGCATTGAAGAGAGTGGTCAGAAATGTTTTTCAGTGGGAGGGAACTTGTCACAGGTGGGCCAAGCATGCCAGAACCCACATAATACCCAACTGAGGGTCTCAGATGTTTGTGCCCTCTGGCCACCCTCTCCCTCCTCCTCCTCCTTTTAGGCAAAGTGGCTGCTTTCAGGGCACTCTGAAGGGTGAGATCTGTGGTGATGTA
Organism: Cabassous unicinctus; assembly: GCA_029593785.1. NCBI lineage: Eukaryota > Metazoa > Chordata > Mammalia > Cingulata > Chlamyphoridae > Cabassous > Cabassous unicinctus. The sequence continues at coordinate 93,465 of JAQZBX010000768.1, forward strand.
CCCCATAAGGTGCTACTCTCCTTCATCACAGCGTTCACCTCCTTCACCATGGAGGCAAACTAACCAAGTCTCCACAGTCTCTTTGGGTCACTGGGCAGAGCTATTTCAAAGGTCTCTACATTCTTTTTCTCTAAAGGGACAAGTCTCAATAACCTGTGGGCATCAGTTGGCACACTGAGATATTTACATAACAATAGTCATTAGGCACAACTCAGAATACAAGGTCTCTGACAGTCTTTGGTCCCATCACCAGAAAACCATGAACAGTGGCCAGGGAAGTGCTTCCTTAGTTTTCTTAGACCCCTCTGTTGGATCACTAATTTGACCCACTGGACGAGCAATGAGCTAAAGAGAAAAACCAATGGTTCCCACTGGTACTGAAAAGTTTCTGTAAACAACCTAATAACCCTCCAACACCCATTAACATGGCTGGTGAAGTGCCACATGGGATCGTCAGGCTTTTTGCTTTTACAGAATAGCATTGTGTTCAATCTACCAACCTGATCACTGTACAGATTTTGTTTTGCAAACAGGTGTTGAGGTGGTCAATTAGGACAACGAGCCAAACTGAAAGCAACAATCAAGCCTTTATTCACTATTCCAACAGTGCAGGCAAGAGGCAGAAAGAGGCACCAGCTCCCCAATGTTCCATTTTTCTTCACAGAACACTAGGGGAGGATCAGGGGGATGGAGTGAATACTCGGGGCATCTCACTTTCGAGGACTCCTCAACAAAAGGTTTCTGTCTCTTTATGGACCCATGGGGAAGGGGTTGGAAGGAGAGGGCTAGGAGTGGAAAGGTGGAGAAAAGTGCCTCAACCAAAGCCCCAAATAAGGAAGCCCCTGAATTGAGGTGTCTGGGCTAAGGATGCAGATATGTATGTGGGTGGGAGGTATGTGAGTCCCTGACTACAGCTCCCTCCAGAGACTGCAATGGACTGGCTGTGCACCAAGTCTGGTGTGGGGAGGGCAGCTTTCCCCATGAGGCCTGCCAGGCAGAGCCTTGTAATTGCCTATAGTTGTAGTTAAAAGATCACAGGTAAGATTTTGGCTTAGAGCTGGCGGCCTCAGCTACTACAAGCAAGGCCTTGTGATTAATGCTGTACGACAATATAGGTAAATACAGTATGGTTCCTGAATTCCAGTGCCCACTCAGTAGTGATTAAAACAGAAAGATACAAATTACAAATACAAGGTAAATTGTGGTAAGTACCATAAAAATGGTAAAACAGAACATGGATCCCTATATTTTTTATGTAACATTTATGTAATCTATCTTTTTAAAAATAAAAAATTATTAAAAAGAAAAAATACGGAATGATTTACCAGAGTCAGTAAAACTCGTGAGCACAGCCCTCTCTTTATTACACAGCACTCAGAACAACTCCTGAAACAAAACTGGTGCTATAGAAGCATTACTGTCTCCATTATTAAAAGGTAGAATTTGCATACCAAATATTCAGATGACACCAGAATTGGAGAAAGTTAAATACTATTTTAAATACGTATATACTCACGATTCATCTAAATCTTCTACAAAACCTTTACTGACAGCCATATCAAGTAGAACAACTGAAAACAAAAAAAAGGAAAGAGAAGACAATATGTAAACCATATATGTTGGCTTATCATTTGGCTTGTACTCTACATTATCTATAAATGCTTTTTTTTTTTTTTATTTTACAAACTACCAAAAAATTAATCACTGATACATTCCAGAGTACAAGTGAAGAAAAAGCATAAGGAGTTCATTCAATAAAGATTTACTCTGCATGCAGCAGGCACTATCACAGGCAAGTTCTATGTAAACTAATAAATCTAAAACGTAGAGGTTCTTTTTCACTATCCTTACTCTCCTATTTTTCCTTTTTATCATTCCATCTTTTTGGAGCAGGGATAGAAATCGTTCTTCTGTGTTTCTCCTTTTTCTCTAACACCATTCAATGAACAACGCCAAATGCCATTCAAAATACTGTTTTTTTTCCCTTGTGATTGTTAAAATAATGTATTCTGATAGGAACAAAATCGAGTTGTACCTCTAATACTACAGAACAGAGCCTGGCACATAGTGGGCACTCAACAAATAGCTGCTAAGTGAGCAACCCATACTGACAAGCAGCGTACCCGATGCTGCAGAGGCTGAGAAAGGCTGGCACATGCTCAGGTCACTTTTTACACTGCACCAGCCCAGCGGTTTGACCGTGATGTGCCCTTGACAACCTCCCCTTAGCCCCCAGGCGTTAGCTAGAGTCTTCGAACCTGACTGTAAGATTCGGAATCTAGAGAACCCCAGCACGTCTGGCCGCAGGTGGGGCAGGTGTCTCCCGCACGCCTCCCCAAGGGGCCGGCGCTCCGGGAACTTCCTGCCTCAAGGAATAAAGCCCCGCAGCACAGCCGGGCTGGGGCCGGAGCCCACCGCGTCCGCTCGGGGGTCCGCCGCAGAGCGGCAGGAGACCAGGGCCAGGTGGACGTACCGCCGCCCCGGGCCCGACGCCTGGCCCCGCCGAGCGCCCCGGCGGAGGGCGAGGGACCGCGACCCTCCTCTCGCGGCCATTACCTGTGGCGCAGAGTCGCAGGGCAGCCCCCCTGCTCCTAGCTGCCATGCTCTACGCAAGAGGCGACAGCGCCGAGGGAGAGAGAGAGACACTGACACCGGCCAACGGCGCTCCCGGAAAGGGAAGCGCGGCCGTCGGGGCGCGGACTGGAAGCTCGGCGCGGAGGGCGGGGGCGGGGCGCCCGGGCCTTGGCCACCCGCCCGGGACCCGCCGGCCTCCGCGCTGCGCATGCGCGGACTGGCGGCTCATGCGCGCTCGCCTCCTCTCGCTCCTTTCTGCCCTGCGCCCCCTCGGGGAGCGTGGGAACCGCGCGCGGGGGCTCTGCTCTTGGGGGCGCGGTGTGACAAGTTAAATGCCGGGTTTTACCTTAAGTTTTGTCCGGAAGGTGGGCCTCGAGAACTCAGATTGAAATTTGAATTTTGCCCGATCTTTCCACCTGTGCGGGAACCTGAGCCACTCTTTGGGTGTTAATGGTAGATGAAACTCATGGAAAGAGCCAAGCGTTAGCAGCGGGAAGAAAAATAGGAACTTTTGTCTCCAGAATGTATTTGGGATCCTTTTTGAACCTTTTTCCAAAACCAGGGGTCTGTCTTATATCAGTAGTGCCTTTAATACATTTTGCCAACGAAAGGAGTCCCCTTTAAAAAAATACTGCTGCATTTTGAAATCTGAAAGAATTGAGCATAAGAAAACTTTTGATGATTTTTTTCCCTCTGTTTTCTGATTCGTAGTTTTGGAATAAGTAACGTACTTACTATAAAATGTTTATATTGTTACCTAGTGTTTTATATGCAACAAAAATGATTCCTAAAAACAATGGTATACTTTTTTATGCCAGTTTCTGTAGCAGTCACTGTATCTGATTTAGGTGAAATTTTTATTAGAGGATTTGTTGGCAGAAGGCTCTGGGTTCTGGGCTTCTAGGTTCTTGGCTATGTCTCATAAAAGGATTTAAGGACACGCCATAGGGTAGGCAAGGGAGTAAAGAGTTTATGAAGAAATAAGGAAAGAGTATACAGTCCTAGGCATGGACGTGGGTGTGCTGCAGATGAAACCCAGGTCTGGGGCCCCATGTTAGGCCTTTTAAGACCTTTCCTCCTGCCCCTTCATAATGTTGGGGAGGGGCCCCAGCTGTTTGCTGTTCTGATGGGTTGCTGCCGCGGTCCAGCCGAGGCACAAGGGAGCAGGCTGAAGGTGGTTTAAGGGAGTCGGCGAGAGTGATGAGTCGCACACCAGATTGAGTGAGAATTGACGACTGACGACTGACCTTATTGCAAGATAAACACAGTTTTTATATTCTATTTTTTGGCAAGCGTAAGCATTCTCTTTGAAGTTATGCAAGGTTGCAGACGTCATATAGACTTGAGATAAGCGCTTTCAGTTCCATGGTGACAGGATGTTAACTTTTTAGGAACAGTAACTTATGGCATAGTAGTTCTTGCTCTGATGTCTAAGATTAGATATGCTAGACTTGTGGTTAAACTT